>CATIWO010468677.1:0-13587 GCA_949673435.1 Macaranga tanarius
ATTGGGACTTAATAGTAATTAAATAAATATTAATTTGGACTTGATTTAATATGTGATATTAAGTTCAAGGACTAGATTAATTTTTGCCTTCTAATGTATTTCTAGATGGGCTATGAGATGGACCTAATACATTAATAATGATGGACTTAATATGGACTTATGCATAGGCTTTATTTGAAGAGTTTAAATTAGCCCATAAGTTATCTATTGGTATGGAGTGGGCCATCTCTAAATGTAGAGATGCCCATGTGCCCATAACCTTAGTCTATTTTTATTAAGTGTTAATGATATCAAGGCTAAGATTATCTATGTAACCAAACACCCCCCACTCACTTGTAAAGCAAAGCCATACTTATAGATAAAGTATAAGATACTCAATCTATCAAATGCATGTAGCTTGAGTGTCTATAGCAATACATATAGCTTGAGTATGAGATACTCAAGCTATGGCTATGCATGTGGCTTGAGTATGAGATACTTAAGCTATTATTATATTGTTTATGTTGACAGTTAGTGGAGTGTATAGAGACAACTAACATACAACTCCATTTACACATTTGAGAGCATTTGATATTCTAACAAAAGAGAGAAAAGGATTGAGAGTGTCTTCTTCCTTCTTCTTCTTCAAGTGTAAAGAATTCAAACATACATAAGTGTTGTGTGCTTTCTACTAAAATGACATTAGTGTACAAGAGTTGTACAACTTCAAGTCCATTATCCCGTGGAGGTTGCTTTCTTGTTCCATACATCCAAACTTGGAGGGTTCTTGCAGGCACCTTAAGTTAAAAAGGAGAGGCTTGTGAATAGAGCTTTACCATTCTTGGAAGTCTTCATTATGCAATCTATGTGTATCAAGCTAGAGGCTTCACATTTTGAGAGCTAGAAGCTTGTAGATCAATATCAACTAAAGCTTATCAAGTATACTACTAACTTAGAGTTTTGTAAGTATTACCAAACCCTTAGTTGCTAGGTCTTGTATTATGAATGCATGACTTGGTTGATTGTTGATATATCATGTTGTCCTTGATGCATGTTTAGTTATGTATTTGCCATGTGATATAATCTATGGGCATGGATGTGTTTTGTGTTTGATGCAAATGTTGCATGTAATCAAATTCTGCACTTTTGATTGTTGCATAATTACACATTCCTTCAAGTGGTATCAAAGCCTATTATCATATGATTTACATACTAAAATGTTGATATTTGCAAGTGTTGTGAATATGGATAATGTTAATTACAAGTATTGTGATTAAGCATGTGAATAGTTGCAAATGTTATGGCCATTGTTGCAAGTGTTGCAACTTAGTAGAGTGTGTGCATTATACTGTGCTTAGTGTTGTCTCTATGGAAGTAAGGCTGCGACTGAAGATGTTCAGTGCTGTCACCATGGATGCAGGGCTACGACTGAAGATGTTCAATGCTGTCACCACAGAAGCAGTGCTTCGACTGAAGTTGCCACAGTGCACAATACATACTAGATGCATCTTGGATAATGTATACACATGTTTGCTTGACTTGGTACTTCAAATAACATGCAATAGTTGTATTTTAATTGAAAGTATGCTTGTCATTCATGCAAGGATTGATCGTGGACTTTGTTTACATCTTATGGTTTGTAATAATAATTAATTTTGTTATTATTATTATTTACATAATTAAATGTTAATTACATAGTTTTAGGATGTAAATTATTTGCCTTGGTAAGCCAAGGATTGACTGTACATCACAAGAGTTGTGGATGAAAATTGAAGTGTTCAATTGGTGGCCCATTCAACCTTAGAGGCAAGGCCCATAATAATGGTGACTAATGAGGCTCATGGAATGAAGGCTTTTCTTGGGCTAGGCCCATATATAAATATTCTAAGTGTTAGAATAGGATTAAGAAAGGCCCATGATCACTTTTTATTTGTGCATCCATCTTGTATGTTCAATGTATATATGTGATATGTATATTGAAGCATGCAATGTATGTATGTAATATGTATATAGATGAATGTATATTGGCATGCAATGTCTGTATAAGATATATATGTTGTAAAATGGCTAATGTGAAAAGTGAGACCTTAATTTAAATTGACCTAAAAATCTTCCAACTATATTTCGGTCTAGGCTCTCTATTGGAGCAATAAATTACATGGTTTTAGTCTTATGTACATTGGCTATGGATACATAGGAGTGTACATAAGGCCCAAGAGATTCATGTAGTATTATTATTAAATATGAGATGTTGTGGGTGTATGGATACACTATGGGCCAAGAATAGCAAATAGGTGTACCTGAGGTTTGTAGTGTTCAAATCCATACACTTCACTGATCCAACGGTATGGATCTAACTAATGCCAAAGGCCCAGAATAGCAATGCATACCTGAGGCCCACAACATTAGGAGCCGGGTTAATAGAACCTGACATGAGATGTGATGGATAAGAGTTATCCACTTAATGAGAACTAATATTCCAAGAATGGCAATATGTACCTAAATAATATTAATGGCCCATTAAGAACTCCATTACCCACTAGAAATCCATCCAACAAGGGATTTCTGTTTCCTACTTAAAAGTGTAGGATTCACTAAGTTAGTGGGACGCCATTATGATTAAAGACCAAATCTAATGGTAATTATAATGACTATAACTAATCAATCTTATTACCTTTTACAGAAATTGATAACATGAGACCTTCAAACCCACTTTCAATAATACCCAACAATAATAGGCTCATGGGCCTTAATTTCATTGACTGGCTTAGGAACCTAAAAGTTATTTTAGCTTCTAAAAAAATACTCTATGTGATAGAGCAAAGCTTACCCGGATCCCTTCCTGAAAATGTTTCACAAGAGGAGCGTGATATTCTTACTAAATGGAAGGATGATGATATGTAAGCACGTTGCATAATATAGGCTTCCATGACCACCAAGTTACATCAGTAACATGAGAAGTACACAAGTGTAAGGGAAATCCTACTACACCTACAAGAGTTGTTTGGTGAACATAGTAAGACCGTTAGGTATGAGATATCTAAGCGGCTTTTTCATGCTAAGATGAGAGAGGAAGAAGACATTAGAGCCCATGTGAACTATATAATTAGATCAATTAAGGAGCTAGATTCTCTAGACTTTACAATGGACTTCCACCTCCAAGTGGATATGATCCTCCAATCCCTTCCTGAATCGTTCGGGCAAACCATCGCAAACTTCCATATAAATAAAATATAGTGCACTCTTGTGGAGCTATTAAATATGCTTGTGACAGCCCAAAAGGCTATCCAATGGAGCAAAGGGAAGGAGGTTGCACTTATTGCCTCTTCTAGTGGGACTAAGAAGAAGACCAATAAGAAAAATAAGGGCAAGACAAGTGTTGTCAAGCCCACGGGAGGGATAGCCAAGCACAGTTGAATGGTGTATGCAAAAGGCGTAACCGTACCCTATTAGATATAGTACATTTTATGATAAGCTATACCGATCTTTCTATATCACTTTGGTATTTCACACTCCAAACGGCCTGCCATATCCTTAATCGTGTTCCATCCAAGTCCTTTCTACCACACCATATGAGATATGGCATGGTAAGGCACCAAGTCTTAAATATATTAAGATTTGGGGGTGCCCGGCTTTCATCAAAAAGCTAAAATCGGATAAGTTAGATGCAAAATCGATTAAAAAAAGGTTTGTTGGATATTCTAAAGATAGTTTAGGGTATTACTTTTATCATCCTACTGAACAAGTTATTGTTGTAAGTAGAGATGCTATATTCCTTGAGAAAAAGTTTCTTAAAGAAGGTGGAAAAGGAAGGAAAACAGTGTTAGATGAAGAGTCATCTATAGAAGCCCAATAAATTGATCAAATGGACATTGATCAACCTGAAGTGCCTATTCTAATTAAGAAAGTCATCACACCGACTCCTAAAAGGACTAGTAGGGTATCTCATCTTCCGGAGAGATATAGTTTTCTCCATGATATGCAAGAGTTGAATATTCATGAAGAAAGCATTCATGTTGATGATCCTACTGCATATGAATAAGTTTTATGTGATAAAGATTCTTCAAGATGGCTTAAAGCAATGAGAACTGAGATGGATTCCATGTATGCTAACCAAGTCTGGACACTTGTTGATCCACCTAAAAGTATTGTACCTATTGGGTGTAAATGGATCTTCAAGAGAAAGATTGGTGCATATGGGAAAGTAGAGACCTTTAAAGCTAAGCTTGTAGCGAAAGGGTTTCGCCAAAGGCAAGGGGTTGACTATGAGGAGACCTTCTCATTGGTAGCCATGCTTAAATCCATTCGGATTCTTCTTGCTATTGCCGCACACTATGATTATAAGGTTTGGCAAATGGATGTCAAGACCGCCTTCCTTAACGGTTATGTTGAGGAAGACATTTTTATGGAGCAACCCAAGGGTTTTAAATCCGAGGAAAGCTCGAAAGTGTGCAAGCTTTATAGATCTATCTATGGTCTAAAGCAAGCTTCGAGGAGTTGGAGCCATCGTTTCGATGAGGCCATCCATTCTTATGGTTTCATTAAGAACGAGGATGAGCCATGTGTTTATAAGAAGGTTAGTAGGAGCCAACTCACTTTCCTAGTTTTGTATATTGATGACATACTTCTCATTGGGAATGATGTCGGTATGATGACTTCTGTGAAAGTATGGCCCTCTAAGAACTTCTCGATGAAAGACTTAGGAGAGGCTACCTATATTCTCAGGATTTGAGTCTATAGAGATAGATCGAAGAGAATGATAGGTTTATCTCAAAGTCTTTAATTGGAAAAGATGTTGAAGAGGTTCAATATGCTTGATTCCAAGAGAGGATTGTTACCATTTAGGCATAGTATCCACCTTTTCAAGACGATGTCGCCCAAAACATCTGAGGAAATGGCGGAAATGGCTAAGGTTCCTTATACTTCGGCTATAGGAAGCCTAATATATGCTATATTATGTACTAGGCTTGATATTGCCTATGTTGTTAGTATGACTAGTAGGTTTCAATTCAACCTAAGCTTGGAGCATTGGGTGGTAGTTAAGGCTATCTTTAAGTACTTGAGAAGAACTAAGGATTTAGTCTTGACTTATGGAGGAGGTGACTTACAGCTTACGGGCTTCATAGATTCTGACTTCCAGTCAGATGTGGATGATAGAAAGTCTATCTCTGAGTTTGTCTTTACTTGTAATGGAGGTGCAGTAAGCTGAAAGAGTTCCAAGTAGAGTATCACTGCTGATTCCACTATAGAGGCCGAGTACATAGCCGCATCGGATGCTGCTAAGGAAGCTATTTGGATTCGGAAGTTCATCACCGAACTAAGAGTTGTTCCTTCTATTAAGTCAGAAGTACCTCTCTTCTACGACAACAATGGAGCTATTTCTCTGGCAAAGGAATCGAGGTCTTACCAGAAATCCAAACACATCGAAAAGTGCTATTATGTTATCAGAGAGCTTATTGGGAAGAGCAATATGCTCATATAGAAGGTAGCTTCAACCGACATTGTGGCTGATCCACTCACTAAGGCGCCTACATAGCTGCAGTTAGACTACCATCTTGAGAAGATGGGTCTTTGATATTATAGTGAATGGCACTAGTGCAAGTGGGTGATTGTTAGTATAGATATGCCCTAGAGCCATTATTGTATGTAGATATTGTATATTTATCCCTATGGCAATAAAATATTCATTTAAATTAAGTGTTAAGTTTATGTGAATATTTACCCTTAGTATTATATTGAATGAGTTTATTATCAAGAATTGATAATATGAGTGACAAACTCATTTGGTACATATACTATAAATGTTTATAGTAATTGGATTAATATATAGGTAGTATTAATCCCTAGACTATCACCTCTGTCTATTTTCCTTAATTGCTATGTGATATCGATAGTGGGAGGTAGTAAGTCTCATACTACTTTATATGAGATATCAAAATAGACATGTGGACACTCATGTAATGAGTGGATCGAACTGTGACGTAAGATTTGTGATTGCATGGATATTCACTAAAGTCAACAATCACAATCTTGGACATAATAGTGCATATGGTCCTTTGACCTGAGATGACATAGTCATCTATATATGGTTGGTTAGAGTTTGTTACCGCTTATATACCTGTGCTAGCCACATGTGGGTATGTGGTGTGTGGTAACTCTAGTTAGTTATATGTAGGGATGAGTGATCAGCCAAGATGGAATTCATTACCTGGAGTGAACCGAGATAAAATCCTATGATATCTACGTTATTCTTGATGAATAAGTACCTAGCCAGGTCAAACTCGACTTACCCAAAATGAGTTTCAGTGCTAGAAAAGAGTTTCTAGTAGTAGTCATGTTTTATTGAGAATTGAACTTAAGATGAGGTCATAAGATTGAGGAAATTAGAGTTTGACTAAACTGTGACTCTAGCCAATATCGGAATCTTTTAATAAAGGGACATTTAGTGCACAATAATTGTGTTCTGTGGTTCTGATAGATCTACATAAAGTATTCATTTCTAATTGGGTAGTTGTGATATCTATGTTAGGGGTTACTCACAACTTATGGAAACTAAATGTGATTAATTGGGATTTTCACATTTAGTATAGAAAGGTATTTCTATCATATTAAGTGTTAATATTATTTCCCATTACCATTTAGACTTGAACCTAATAATTCACACACATAAAGGTTGAACTTGTGAAGATTAATATTAATTTGATTATGAATTAAAGAGTTTAATTAATTAATTAAATTAATTGAATTGGATTTGTGCGTATGCGGGGATCTAGCATATCCCGAAATCTAAATTTAAAGATTGGGACTTAATAGCAATTAAATAAATGTTAATTTAGACTTGATTTAATATGTGATATTAAGTTCAAGGACTAGATTAATATTTTCCTCTTAATATATTTCTATATGGGCTATGAGATGGACCTAGTACATTGATAATGATGGACATAATATGGACTTATGTATGGGCTTTATTTAAAGAGTTTAAATTAGCTCATAAGTTATTTATTGGTATGGAGTAGGCCTTCTCTAAGTGTAGAGAAGCCCATGTGCCCATAACCTTAGCCCATATCCATTAAGTATTAATAATATCAAGGCTAAGGTTATCCATGTAACCAAACACCACCCACTCACTTGTAAAGCAAATCCATGCATATAGATAGAGTATGAGATACTCAATCTATCAAATGTATGTAGCTTTAGTGTGAGGCACTCAAGCTATAGCAATGCATGTAGCTTGAGTATGAGATACTCAAGCTATGGCTTTGCATGTGGCTTGAGTATGAGATACTCAAACTATTATCATATTATTTATGTTGATAGTTGGTGGAGTATGTAGAGACAACTAACATACAACTCCATTTGCACATTTGAGAGCATTTAATATTCTAACAAAAGAGAGAAAAGGATTGAGAGTGCCGTCTTCCTTCTTCTTCTTTAAGTGTAAAGAATTCAAACATACACAAGTGTTGTGTGCTTTCTACTAAAAGGCCTTTGGTGTACAAAAGTTGTACAACTTCAAGTCCATCATCCATTGGAGGTTGCTTCCTTGTTTTATACATCCAAACTTGGAGGGTTCTTGCAAGCACCTTGGGTCAAAGAGGAGAGGCTTGTGAATAGACCTTCACCATCCTTAGAGGTCTTCATTGTGCAATCCGTGTGTATTAAGCTAGAGACTTCACATTTGGGGCGCTAGGAGCTTGTAGATCAACATCAAATAAAGCTTATCAAGCGTACTACCAACTTGGAGTTTTGTAAGTATTACCAAACCCTTAGTTGCTAGGTCTTATATTGTGAATGCATGACTTGATTGATTATTGATATATCATGTTGTCCTTGATGCATATTTAGTTATGTATTTGCCATGTGATATAATCTATGGGCATGGATGTGTTTTGTGTTTGATGTAAATGTTGCATGCAATCAAAATTTTTAAATTCCGCACTTTTGGTTGTTGTATGATTACACATTCCTTCATTATGGCCCATATAGAACTACATTAGGAGAAAAATATTAATTTAGCCCTTGAACTTAATATCACATATTAATTTAAGTCCAAATTAATATTTATTTAATTACAATTAAGTCCCAATCTTTGAATTTAGATTTCGGGATATGCTAGATCCCTGCATACGCACAAATCCAATTTAATTAACTTAATTAATTAATTAAACTCTTTAATTAACAATCAAATTAATATTAATCTTCACAAGTGCAACTAGTGGTGGCCAAGGGCCGGTTTCAGCCCGGAACCGAACTGGAACCGGCCCGGTCAAATTCAGAATCGGAACCGGTCAAACCCGGAACCGGCCCTGAACCGAGTGTAGGACCCGTTCAGGGCCGGTTCCACCACTCTGGAACCGTGAACCAGCAGTTCCGGTTCGGAACCGGTCGGTTCTGATTCATTTTATGAAAAAAAACAAATTAAGTCAAAAATTCAAAAAATGCAAATTACAACTCTTTATAAAATTCTACATAATTTTCTCTTACTCGTGTTATATTTTTTTTCTAAAATAATACAACTTTTTTACAGTGCATAAAAACTGAACTGAAAAACCGAAACCGAAAACCGGAACCGGCCGGTTTGGAACCTTCCCGGAACTGGGGTTAAGCCAGTTCCGGTTCGGTTCTACCTTAGATCGAACCGTGAACCGGCGGTTCCGAACCGACACCGGCCGGTTCATGAACTGACACCGGCCGGTTCATGAACCGACACCGGCCGGTTCATGAACTGTGGCCACCCCTAAGTGCAACCTTTATGTGTGTGACTTACTAGGTTCAAGTCTAAATGGCAATAGGAAATAATATTAACACTTAATATCATAAAAACACCTTTCCATACTAAATATGAAAATCCCAATTAATCACATTTAGTTCCCATAAGTCGTGAGTGACCCCTAACATAGATGTCACAACTACCCAAATAGAAATAAATGTTATATGTAGATCCTCAAGAACCACTGAACACAATTACCGTGCACTAAATGTCCCTTCATTATAGGATCCCGTTATTCACTAGAGTCACGGTTAAGTCAAACTCTAATTGCCTCAATCATATGTCCACATCTTAAGTTCAATCCTTGATAAAATACGACTACAACTAGAAACTCTTTTCTAGCACCGAAACTCTTTTCAGGTAAGTCAAGTTTCACCTAGCCAAGTACTTATTTATCAAGAATAACTTAGATAGTATAGGATCTTATTCCGGTTCACTCTAGGCAATAAATTCCATCTTGGTCGATCACTCATCCCTACATATAACCGACTAGAGCCACCACACGCCATATACCCATACATAGCTAGCACAGGTATGTAAGCGGTAACAAACTCTAACCAACCATATGTGGATGACCGCATTGCCTCAGGTCAATGGACCATATGTACTATTATGTCCAAAATTGTGATTGTTGACTTAAGTGAATATCCATGCAATCACAAATCTTACGTCACAGTTCGATCCACCCATCACATGAGTATCCACATATTTATTCTGATATCTCATATCAAGTAGCATGAGACTCATTACCTCCCATTATCGATATCACATATCGATCAAGGAAAATAGACAGAGGTGATAGTCTAGGGATTAATACTATCCATATATTAATCCAACGACTATGAACATTTATAGTACATGTACTAAATAAGTTTGTCACTCATATTATAAACTCTTAATAATAAACTTATCTAACATTATACTAAGGGTAAATATTCAAATAAACAAATACTTTAATCTAAATGAATATTTTATTACCATAGGGATAAATATACAATGTCTATTTATAATAATGGCCCTAGGGCACATCTATACGAACAACAACTTGGTATTCAAATTAATCATACTTGATTATATTTTACATTTCTAAAATAATACATTTCCACATATTTTTCCAGATTTAACACAAGTTCCATCACATCATTTTGTGCAAGTTTATGTCATTAACAATTCACATTTCTTAAAGTTCATTTATCTCAATAACCACAAATTTAGCAAAAATATAAACTCCACAAGAATGCTCATCATCAATATTTTCTTTTTTAAATATATAATAGAGAAGAACCATTATAAATATCATTAAGAACATGTTCAAAAGAGAGGCAATTCTTGTAATAGCAAAATAGAATGCTTCAAGAAGAAGAATGAAGGAGTTTCACTCACAGTTTTCTCCCACTTTATTTTTACCCTTTTCAGCTCTTAATACACTCCCAATTTGACTAACAACAGCTCCTAATCATCAAAATGTCAAATTTCTGAGGAAGCTAACTCAAAACTAAGCATTTGCTTATGCATGCACAAAATATATTTATATATTATACTCTATCCACTTCAAAGCTAGAGTTAAACTACACTAAATCTATACCAAAACCTATAACAAAATGCACATACATGTTTATTACTACAAGATTTATCAACCATGAAATTTACCTATGAGAATTAAATATAAGAAAAATATGAGTTGGTCTCGCTAATCACTTGATCACCAATCCCTTTTATAATATTGTGTTGATCTTTTCTTTTGTCTACTACTTCATTTAGCTCCATAATCTTCTTGATTTAGATATTTTTTAAGTTATAATGCATTCTTTTAAGATCTCTCAAGTGAGATAAGAGGCTAACCCTTGAATGCAAACAATGATCTCTTCAACTTGCCCTTCAAAACTTCAATTAGAAAGAGTTTCACTTAGTTTTTCTTTTTCTTTACTCTCCTCACTCTTTATCGCATATATATGTTTGTGGTAGTGCAAAATTACAGCAACAAAACTCTAAGGCTGGTGGTTTAAGCCACTATATATAAACTTTTCTAATCCTTGATTAACTAAGCAAATCTTAGTTAATGTATCGAATCTAAGGACACTTGTCATTTAAGTTATTTAATCACACTCTTAATGGTTGCCACCTCACTCCATCTCATGTAATCACCTATATGTCAGCTCACTCTAAGCACATGTACCTCACATTATTCCTAAATTAACCTTCATTTAATCCTTAATTAGCTTGAAATATATCAAATTTAGTCCGAAATCAACACCACCTTCAAATCCTTCAATTTTTTAAAAACTTTATTTTACATTTCAAATATTCACATTATTTTGACATTTTAAGTATATTTAAAATTTTCAAATTCATCCTCTTTCAAACCACATAAGCGTCGGTACTACATTCTGACTCACTATAACTACACGTATCGAAATAGGCATACATAAGGACACGGATATTACAGTGCTTTGTCACACCGATACCCAAACCTTTAGTCTCAGTCAAACAATTGGCCTCAACAATGCCAAACTTCTCTTTCCATTTAGGCATGCTCCAATACACTTTTAACTTCTCATTGATCTCTTCTTGCAAACTTTTTTGTGTTTGTCCTCTTCTTCCTTCACATGTACATGTTTTTCTTGTATTGTATCCCATAAACAGTCTAAAATAGCTGGAATATCCTGCCCTCTTTAAGATCAGGCCAAGAAAATCCTTTTTGCAATTAAAAAAATAAATTGTTAATGTACAATATATAAAAAAATTTAACATATATATAAATATATAACATTACATTTCACTATAACCACTTGTAAAAATATATCCTTTTCTTACTTGAACTTTTCCCAATAAAAGTACTTAAAAGTGATAGGCACATCACTCTAAATGTACACTTTCTCATGATGTATGTACCCACAAAATGACTATACTGAGAAAACTGAAAGAAATATTTAATATTAATTAACTAAATTTTAAGATATTAATAAACTCAAAAAATAAAAAAAATATTTACTTATTTCCTTAAATTGTGATCAGCATTCGGATGATAGTCTGAGATGACTCAGTTGATGCAACATATACATTTACATAAGGATAAGGGTGTGAAGTTATAGGTTTATGAGGATGAGAAATGGGATGAGAAAGAGGCCGAGGAGTATGAGAGTTAAACTAAAAGTGATAAGGAAACTAAGAGGAGGGTAAGATAGAGGTGGCTGAGAAGGAGGAGTGACTATAGATGCAACATTATCACTTAAAGGAGTTTGTGATGATGGCTAATAATTAGTTATGGTTGAAGGTGGAGGTGAAGAAGCAGGACCTGATAGCATGATCACCAAAGTCTGTGCTGGTGATGCCGTTGACAGCAAAATATTAGGACAATGTCTCAAAATAGCTACACATTTAAACTTAACAAGAGAAGTTTAAAAAAATATTGCACAAAAAGTTTTTCTTTTTTTTGAGTTTGAAACATTAAATACTTGTTATTGTATTACAATTATCTTATATAACATCAAATTATCTTATACAATAATATCCAATATCAGTTTTCACCTTCTTCATGTACTTTATCTTCAGCTTCCTCATCCTCATCTTCATCTTCATCTTCATCTTCATCTTCATCTTCATCATTATCTTCATCTGCTATAGCTTCTTCTTCTTCATTCTCATTTTATATTCTACATTTTTAGTGTACCAATTGCATTAATATCAAAAAACACACTATAAAAAGGTTAGCTATATAAGGTCACTTCATTTATATTTGTATCAATTTCATTCATCATGACCATAGCTTTTTGAAATGCCATGTCAATGGTAACATTATATTATGGGACTTCGACTACATGAACTACAAAAAGTTTACGTGATTAGCAATGGCTTATTTTGTCACTAATTCGTCATTAAACATAATTAGTAATGGATTAACAATGACAAATGTCCCATTATTAAAAACGGTGTCGATAAGGAAATTAGCAATGGTTTTCCTATCTATCTATCACTAAATTAGTGACGAATTAGGACAAAATACTTAGCGACAATTTTAAGTTTGTTGCTAAATATTACATCTCAATCTGTTGCTCATACCGTCACTAATTAGCGACAAAATTGAGATGAAAATATGTATTTGTCATTAAGTACCTTTTTTTAAGAATTAATAAAATTTAATATTTGCAATGGATTTATCTATCACTAATCCATCGGAAATTTGAAAAAAAAAAATTTATTATTTTTGGTTCTTGAATGCTATGATTATAAATTTATTATTATTTTTTAATTATATCAATTTTATTGTTAATGTTTCATTAGGTTAATTGTATATTATGAATTATGAAATTGAAAATAAAAATTATAAACGAAAATTAAAAGAATTTTAATATATATATATATATAATTTTTAGGGGAAGATCTAATTTTGATGTATTTTTATATGTTACATGTGTTGCAAACTATAACTATTTTTTTATTGATAATAGTAATGGTTATTACACAATTCTACCATGAACTATAGTAATTTTTTCCAATATATCATATTTTAAAAATTGTGCCAAATTGGTACATGACTTTTTTAATTTTTTATAAATCTATCTTCAGTCAAAATAGCATGTGTATGTGCTAACATGGCATGCTGATATGAAATACATGTGTAAAATTATTTGCTGATGTGAAAATTAAAGGAAGAAATTATTAACTTTTCTATCATTAACCACAAATAATTCTATGCATCTTATCAACAGTGCAAAGTGACAAATTCATACAAATACATATGGTTGCGGATGTAGTAGTAGTAGTAGTAGTAGTAGTAGTAGTAGTAGTAGTAGTAGTAGTAGTAGTAGTAGTAGTAGTAGTAGTAGTAGTAGTAG
>CATIWO010469084.1:0-49116 GCA_949673435.1 Macaranga tanarius
TTGAGGTTTGGATAGACCAAAAACTCAAGATAAAGACTTATCTACGTTGGGGATAAGTGAGGCCATAATTGAGAGTGTTTTTAGCCATGTTACAGAGTGGCACGGCCATGCCAAAATCGAGCACGGCCGTGCCACTCACAGAGCTCAGTAAATTGTTGTGTCTTGCGCACCCATGCCAGCTTTGTGTGGCAGCCAACAAAGTGATAATTTTCAGCTGAAGTTTAGATAGATAAACACTTATCTCTTAGTTTTTTATTAGATAGAGTTTGAGAGGGGTTAGATTACCTTTCTTACTAGGACTTTGGGTCTATAAATAGGACCATTTACTCTTCATTTAAGGGTTGTTCTATTTTTGTTCATGTTCTTATTTTTGGATCTTGTTCTTCTTTTTGGTTCTTGTTTTTATTTTTGCTCATATTAGAATAGGATTTGGTTTTGAAGATTGAAGGACAGGCTTTCTCTACACCTTGGTGAAGGGAGTTTTCTTGTTAACTTTTCTTATTATTCATCATGATTGGAATTGTTTTCTTCATTTCTTCATCTCTTTCTTTTCTTTTTAATATGAGTGGCTATATTCCTTTTTAGGGTTCTTATTCTGAATTGACCATGTGCTTATTATGATTATTGTTAGGTTGTTAGATTTAATTAATGTCATTTTGGGCCTCTCCAACCTAAGATTGAATTGACACTATAGGCTTAATCGAGAGATAGCATCAGTAGGAAATGGCAATGACCTATTGATTGCTTAGTTAGTTGAGAGACAATTAAGTGGATCAATATTGATTAAAGGTTGTGTTTAAAATTGAAATTAAAAGGCATTAGGTTGGTAAGAGCCGGTTAACTTAGTGTTGATTAATCTCTAATTAATTATAGGTTTATCTGAGAGGAGAATTATAGTTTTTAAGATCCCTTCAAAATAAATTAAAACTAGTATGGGCCTAGATGTGTAATCAATCCTTTGAAATGGTCAATTGAGAATAAGGAACCCTAGCTTTTAAAATTGCATTGAATTTGTGTTTATATTTTAGTTTTATTCTTTTGAAATTTCAAACTCTATTTCGTTGTCTAAACAAATAAACATTGTGAGTATTGCAATATTCAACCTCAAATCTCTATGAGACGATATCTTTATTTACTACTTGATACGATTATGTACGCTTGTGGATTAGCACACATCATTATTATTATTGGTAATTAAGTGATAAATATGTAATTATGAAAGGAGACTTTAAGGGGGGCATTTGGTAACTTTTGATTGGTTAGGTGGTATGTGTGTATATGTGAGTATGTGTGTGTGTGTGTGTTAGTAAGTGTGTAGATATTTTTGTTATAAGAAAAGAAGAGTGATTTTGAGAGGCTTTGGGAGAATTGATATTGCTCTACTCATCTAGCAAGGATTTTGGGGAGCTATAGAAGATTTATTAGCCATTTGAGCATCATTTTGGTACGTTATATATTTATTTTTAGTTAATTGAATTAGGTTTTGTTTAATGTAAATTCTTATTCTGTTTTTCATTTGCATCAATCCTAGTATTTTCATCATATCCTGAGTTATAGAGCTCTAATTTGAGCATAGTTAGAGACTCTAGAAACTTCAGAGAGTCCTCTAAAATATTTATGTTTTATACTTAAATTGAATCTACTGTTAGAAGGATCGAATAAGGCTAGACATCTTATTACTTATGTTGATAACATGTTCTACCTGAATAGATTCAAAAATCTATAATTAATTCTCTATATGTACTAATTGTATGATTTCAATTGGAAATGAAAGCAGACTCATATAGGTAGAGTTTGTATGAATTTGGCGATTATTGGATATGTTTATAATTTTTAAGAGCGTTATGAACTTCATGTATCAAACATGACAGCAGTAGTATATAGGTTAGTTTATGAATTTTCTGTTGTGTTGGTTATATGGTGATATCTAGAATTTTAGAACTCTGAATTTTGCAAGGTTTAATGCTCTAGAAATTTTAAGGCGTCTTCTATAACTTTTATGTTTTGAGTCTGAGCTGAAATTACAGTTAAGCTTATCTAATAGGGCCGGACATTTTACTGCTCACAGTGAGTGCCCTGTTTTACCCGATTTTAATTAAAAATCTATAATAAATTCTATACATATCTGATTTAAGTAATTTTAATTGGAATTTTTACCCAATTTTAATTAAAAATCCATAATAAATTCTATACATATCTAATTTAAGTAATTTTAATTGGAATTGATATTAGACTTATAACCCTAGCTTCAGTATAAATTTAGGGGTTATTGGACTTATGTGCGCAACTTTAGGTCATACTAAACTTTGAGTAATTAGTTGCACTTCGTAAGGTTAAGGTGAATTGCAATGTTTGCTTATTAAAATTGATATATATTATGTGTAGGAAGAGATAGAGAAGACCCTACTCAATAGGGGGAGCTTTTTTTTGAGAAAGAGTTCAAGCTTTTGGTAAGTAATTGTTAATATAATACTTATATATATTAATTTCCATGTAACTATAATTGTTTAATTATATTGGTTGGTGTATGCTATTTGCTATGGCAAGAATGATTTATTTATGTATAGGTTGTTGCTGAGAATATTGAATATGTTGTGGTAAATTGTGAATTTTGGCACATATATTGTGCAAGCCACTTGATGTGGTATGGTTATACATGTAATTTATGAGAATGATGAAATGATGAGAAATAAGATGAATGATGAATTGTGATGAATATATATTCATATGCATTTTGATTAATGTGAGGAAATGTGAGGTATACGTATGATAGTGGAGACTAAGCTAGGCAGAGAGCCTCCACTGATTATGAAAATTGAGACTGAGCTAGGCAGAGAGTCTCAGATGTAGCCATTCGTGTGAGGAATATAAACGTGTGAGATCTGAGACTGAGCTGGGCAGAGAGTCTCAGGAATGGCCACAAATGTTAAAAAAATATGAAAAATATGAATTATGTGAGGAATAAAGCAAACGTGTGCTTCATATGTGAAACGTGTGATGATTCCGGCATGATAACTAACAAGCATAAACATGCATACATACATTGTGTTTACGTTGATTCAATGAGATATAAGTAAGAATTATCAATTGATAGTTTATTGTTGATGATATGTTAATGTGAATGGTTGTAGTTAATTGAATGTTGTTTAAATGGATTTTTAGATTGGAGACACGGGTGTGTCTTGAGCCGTGTGTCAAGATACGGCTTATTTTAAGATTAAGACATGGTCGTGTATAACCTTGCAAATTTTATCCAAGAGGTACACGGGTACGTACACAGGCGTGTATACAGCCGTGTATAGATTTGTATTAATGTGTGTTTTTTACCAAGGCGAATACAAGATGGTACACGGGCATGTCCATGGCCATGTATGGATTATGTTAATTGTGTATTCTGGATCGAGGGATATACGGCTATGTACTCGGGCGTGTACATGGCCATGTATGAAGTTGTATAAATGTGTGTTCTTGACCGAGAACTACACGACCGTGTACATGGCCATGTATAATATTATGAAATTGTGCATTTTAGACCGAGAGACACACGGACAAGAATACAGACGTGTTCATAGCTGTGTGTATGAATGTATTTTGGGACCAAGGAGTACATGAGTTGATACACGGGCATATCTCAAACCGTGTAGTCCAATTTTTCAACTGTTTGAACTTATTTATATTAATTGGTTCTTAAGAAGTATTATATGTTTGATTATATTAATAATTACTTATTGAGTCGCAAGCTCATTCCTTTGTAATTGTGGTTTTCAGGGCATAATTAGATAGAGTTGAGGTGTGCCTTATAGTGAGTTCAGGTGGGTCTGAGGCAAGCTTGGTGCAACCATTTCTATTATCATCATCATGGCATTCGAGAATTTTATAATTGAGTCTATATGTATATTTTAACGTTTTGTAAAATATGTAATAAGTATTTTCAATGTACTTATTTAGAATTTTATTTACACATATATATATATACTTATCTTATACAAAAATTTTCACATGCCACGTATATGATCAATATTGTGAACACGTATATGTAGAACTTGAGGGTACTACAATATGATTAGATTAGTAATGTTATCTAGCAAATGTGTTGGGAATAACACTTGATTGTACATATAGCCTTGGGGGCAAACAACTGGGTGGTTTAGCTCTGCACATACGTATGACCAGCATTATGAATAGCAATAAGTATACACATGGGCTGCCAGTGTCATCATTTCGCCCATTGTGTTAGCACAATCTTTTGGTTACATCTTAATGAGTGTATGGGATAGTATTTTTATGAATGTTATTTCTCAGTTTTATAGTAATTGTTTAGCTATGACATTATGATATTTCAACTATAAGAAATTAGCTTATATATACGCTTTACTCTGTGATTTCTGATAGAAATGCTTATTGATTATTACTATTATTTTCAAAGCAGTTTTATTTATACCTTTATCATTATTGTTAGCAAATAGCTAGTGTTCCTACTTTAATTTATGATACTTATATTTTATTCCACTCACTGAGTATTTTTATACTCACCACTTTTTTAAAAAAATGTTTCAGATCCAGTGGATTATCAGCAGTAGTAGATCGTAGTACCTATTTTCGGTTATCCACTTGGTGTCTAGAAGAAATTGCACCAATCAACTCTGTCTATAGTCTTTTGGGTTTACCTCTAAGTTTGTCTTGATAATAATGGAAGAATTGTATATATTGATTCTGATGATGTATTAAAAAAAATTATAATGTATAATAGCAGTATTACCTTCAGTTTATTTTAAGTTACTAGCAATATAAGTATGATGTATTCCCATTTCTAGCAGTAGCACTAGCCATATCAGCATGTCGTGCCTGCTTAATAGCTAGCGGAGCGGGTGTAACATAACACTTATAACTTAGACATATAAATATAAAATATTCCACTAATATGTATTACAATATAACTTTTTCTAAATTTGCTTCTTCTCTATTATACACAAATGTCACAATAAAATCCATAATATACAACTGTTTAAACCGATATTGTACTATTACCAAATATCCTAACTAAACAATACTCTTAAGATTCTTCACTGCTTCTGCTTCACCTATTATATATCTTGCTATCTTCCAAACAACCACTCAACTTTGAAAAATTTAAATAAAAAGAGTGGTAAGTATTTATGGGGAAAAATACTCAGTGAGTGAACAAATTAATAAGAGACAAAATATTTTAATAAATCTTGATATCTCAATAGAAGAAAACTTGAATATAAGATCAATATTACACCGAACGCAACACCAAAAAGTTAGTATGCATATGACAACTTAAGTGTGATCAGCATTGAGGCTAATAATAACTCAAATTCCAAATCTCAATTAATATATGTATCTGGCCCCAGGTAGCAAATAAACATATACTTCAGATATGGTCTTGCATTTACAAGAGAGAATGTATACCCGACCCTAGGCAACAGTCATACACGCTTACATACTAAACCACTTTACATCCATAGGGTAGTATGTGTACCCGGCCTCAGGAAATGACTATACATACTTACCAACCCTACATCTATAAGGTAAAATGTGTACCCGGCCCCTGGCATCGATTATACACATTTACCAGCTTATAATCTATAGGGTAAGATATGTACCTGGCCCCAGGCATCGGCTATACTCATATACCAATTCTGCTATATCCCCGACATGAACTTACTATCTCTTAATACCATATAAGCTGATGCTCATTGTTATATCATTTACTCGTGAGTTACTGTATACCAAACACAGTCTTACATCTCATAGAACCCATGCATACATCGGGCACGGTCTTACTTCAACCCTGCCTTTTAATGTACATATGATCATAAAATCACCACATTTTCATAATTTTTTATGTTTCTGATCAAATTACAACTCTATATTTACTTCATAAATTATGTATATTACAAATTTGGGTTAAACACCGATCAGAAACTACTCAAAATAATATTTTAAACTACTGAGGCGTCAGCTCAGTGTAGAGGCGTTGCCTTTGTGCCCACTAAGGTGCCGCCTTTGTGCCCACTGAGGTGCCGCCTTATTATTTACAAGTGACAGAGGTGCCGCCTTAGTAGCATAAAGAGGCATCGCCTTTGTAACTCACTGAGGTACCGCCTAAGGTCCTTGATGGACTGAGGCGCCACCTCATTGCAGTAAGGCACTGCCTCATTAGAATCAGACGCTGCCTAATCTCACTGCTACAACGTTACAATTTTTAAATTTCACACTAGAGAGCTTAAAAACACCCAAAAACATTTCAATCAATGTAAAGATTTAAGATAAACAGAGAAAATAAGGAAATCCACTCACAAAAATGTCAGTTCCTCCCTCTTTTCCTTCTCCTTCTCCTTCTATCTCTCTTCGCAGCTTCTTCTTCTTCTTCCTTCTTCTTTTTTTTTCTTTCTTAAGTTACAGATATGGTAATTTAGCCATATTTCCTATTTAGTCCCTCAACTTAATTTTTTTAATTAAGTCCTTCCTCCAAACTTATTTTCATTATAATTTAGTCCTAACCCAAAATAACTTTAATTATTCGGGTACGGACATGACAATTCTTCCCCTCTAAAAAAAATTTTATCCTCAAAATTCAGGGAATACTAATCATTTTAGTACTAAAAATCTCTTTATCTTACTTCTTATCTTTCTCTTCATTATGACCACAATTATATTCTTCAAAATTCTCTACATCATAATTTAATTTAATAATGTTTTCATTTAAATTCTTATACTAATAACATACATATTTCTTATCAATGGTAATTACTGATAATTTATCCATCATACCTCATGATAAACGGTTCTTTAATTCATAGAATTCAAAACCATAATTATAATTAACATAAATAAAGTTATAACAATATGATTGTCTTATCTTCCAAGGAGTCTACCTTACAAATTAGCTATACATTCTGTTGCATTAGGTATTTTTGTTCTTTTCCCACTCAGTTGCTGCAAACATTCTAGCTTGCTGAGCATTACCGACCATACTAGCTCCCTAGCCTACAGGTCCTTTCTGAGATGGTCCTATATTCACACTTGCTTTATTTTGCATCCCTCCTAGTCCATTAGGGTTTGGGGGTCTACCTTCCCTCATTGAGTGTAAAGCACCTGATTCTAGTACCCTCGGCTTTATTAACACCTTCTCTGGACAGTCACGAGCATAATGTCCTATCTCACTACACTGATAACACCGCACTCTTGTGCATCTACTACAATTTCAAGTATGATGACTTTTACATTCATTACACCATGACATTGTATATATTTTTCCAACATCTGCTTATCCAGGTGGTGCCATCGGTTGCCTCACCAATACTTGACTTCCTTGAGGTTTACTATTTCTTCCACTTTTAATATTTTCTTCCAAACTAGAGGTAAATTTTAATTTCTTTTTCTTATTCCAAAGTTGCTTGTTTGACTCTTTTGTTGCTCAACTTCTTCTAATTCTTTATCTAA
Source organism: Macaranga tanarius (assembly GCA_949673435.1). Taxonomy (NCBI): domain Eukaryota; kingdom Viridiplantae; phylum Streptophyta; class Magnoliopsida; order Malpighiales; family Euphorbiaceae; genus Macaranga; species Macaranga tanarius. The sequence continues at coordinate 7,471 of CATIWO010469084.1, forward strand.
CCTTTCTTATTTCATGGCTTTCTCAATCCAACCTTTAAAGGTTGTGCCAAAATAAAGATTAAGCTTTCCACGTAGAGATACATACAATCCATCCTTAAACTTCTCACTTTTCATCTATTCCTTAGAATATATATCCTTTTATATTTATACAAATCCTCAAATTTATCAGTATATTCTCTAACTGACATATAACCTTGTACCAAGTTAATAAAAGAAGCCTTCTTTTATTTTTGGTACGTCTCAGTCAAATATTCCTTGTTGAACTCATCTTTAAACACTTGCCATGTCTAATTTTCTCCATATAACTCCTTAACTTGGGTTAATCACTCATCGGCTTTATCAAACATCAAGTCATACACATTATTAACCTTTTTTTCATCGGTTAATTATAATGTAGTAAAAGCTTTTTCCACTATTTTGACCCACTTTTCTGATTGACCAGGGTCTAAAGTTCTATGGAAATCATACTCCCCACACTTCTTGATATGCTCAATAACATCTCCTAGCTTTTTATACTTTTCTTTCTCAGCCATCACCGTTGCCATTGTGCGTGCTAAGTCAGTAGCATCTATATGCACCACTGGCAGCATTGGCATATTAGGTACTTCCATCGGTACTACTGGTGGCATTGGTTGGCAAATATTTCATGCTCTCCTAGGCACATTCTCAAAAATTGAGATAGAAGTGGTCGGTACAAAACTATCTTGTTGACTATCTATTTGAGCATTACGCATTTCATTCCTCTCATTGCCAACTAATGCTGATGATAGAGGTGATGCTTGTGGAAACACTTGACCCCTAGTTGAGACATTAGCTAACTCAACTAACTCAGCTCTATTATCCTGGACACCACGTCCTCTACCTCTATCTCGACCTCCACCACGTCCACGACCACGACCTCAACCTCGATCTTGACCTCCTATATAACCACCTCTAGTTCTTGTCATCTTTTTAAAATTCAAAATTAACATAATCAATTGCTATCAAAACTCATATCATCACTAATATCTATCAAATTCAATATTTTTTAATATCTACAAAACCTAATAACCTAGAGCTGTGATACCAAAATTGTAACATCCAACCCCACTAATACTCTTATTAGAAGGTTACACACTGACCTTCCTACTTTAAGTACTGATGTGGCTGAGTATTACTTCTTTCTTATCCATTAACTAGTTAACACTTACAACATAGACATATGAATATAAAATATTTCACTAATATGTGTTACAAGATAACTTTTTCTAAATTTACTTCTTCTTTATTATACATAAATTTCACAATACAATCCATAATATACAATTGTTTAAACTGATATTGTACTATTACCAAATATCCTAACTAAATAATACTCTTGAGATTCTTCACTACTTCTGCTTCGCCTATTATATATCTAGCTATCTTCCAGACAGCCACTCAACTCTAAAAAATTTAAATAAAAGGAGTAGTGAGTATTTCTGGGAAAAAAATACTCAGTTAGTGAATAAATTAACAAGAAACAAAATATTTTAATAAATCTCGACATCTCAATAGAAGAAAACTCAAACACATAACTTAGAATAAGATCAATATTACACCGAACGCAACACTAAAAAGTTAGTATGCATACGATAACTTAAGAGTGATTAACACTTAGGCCAATAATAACTCAAATGAAAAATTCTAATTAATATATGTATCTAGCTCCAGGAAGCAAATAAACATATACCTCGGATATGGTCTTGCATTTATAAGAGAGAATGTATATCTAACCCCAGGCAATAACCATACATGTTTACATACTAAACCACTTTACATCCATAGGGTAGTATATGTACCCGACCCCAGGCAACAACTATTCACACTTACCAACCCTACATCTATAAGGCAAAATTTGTACTCGGCCACTGGCAACGACTATACACATTTACCAGGTAATGTTTATAAGGTAACATGTGCATCCGGCCCCCAGCATCGACTATACATATTTACCAGCTTATAATCTACAGGGTAAGATGTGTACTCAGCCTTAAGCATTAGTTGTACTCATATACTAACCCTGCCATGTCCCCGATATGGACTTACTATCCTTTAATATCATATGAGTTGATGCTCATCATTATCTCATTTACTCATGAGTTGCTGTATTTTAGATACAGTCTTAGTCATACATTGGGCACGGTCTTACTTCAACCCTTCCTTTTAATGTACATATGGTCATAAAATCACCATATTTTCATAATTGTTTATGTTTCTGATCAAATTAAAACTCTGCATTTACTTCATAAAACATGTATATTATAAATTCAGGTTAAACACTGATCAGAAACAACTTAAAATAGTATTTTGAACTACTAAGGAATCAACATAGTGCAGAGGTGCCGCCTTTGTGCCCATTGAGGCACCGCCTTATCATCTATAAGGTACAGAGGCGCCGCCTTAGTAGCATAAAGAGGCGTCACATTTATAACTCACTGAGGCACTGCCTGAGGGCCTTGATAGATTGAGGTGCCATCTCATTGCAATAAGGCACCGCCTCAGTACAATCAGGCACTACCTTATCACACTGCAACAATGTTACAATTTTTAAATTTTACACCAAAAGATTAAAAACACCCAAAAATATTTCAATCAATATAAAGATTTAAGAAAAATAGAGAAAATAAGGAAATTCACTCATAAAAATATCAGTTCCTCCCTCTTCTCCTTTTTTCTCTCTTCGCAGCTTCTTCTTCTTCCTTCTTTTTTTTTTCTTTCTTCAGTTATAGATATGGCGGTTTAGCCATATTTTTTATTTAGTCTCTCAACTTAATTTCTCTCAATTAAGTCCTTTCTTCAAACTTATTTTCATTATAATTTAGTCCTAAGCTAAAATAATTTTAATTATTCAGGTACGGACATAATAATCATCACCATTTGGACTACAACAAACTTCATCATCTTTTTCTTCTTACTCTTTGTTAATTATGTGGACTGGTGCTTTTTTAAAAGGACAGTCATTAGATCAATGCCTGGGTTGGTTGCACTTGAAGTACTTCCTAAGTATTGACTTGGCAAATGGATTTGTGTACTCCTTTATCTTTTATCACCTTTTTCTTTCCAGTAACTTTATCTTCTTGCTACTTATCACTACGTGTTGCTACCTCTTGCACTTATTTGCTTTTGTTAATGGGTGCTTTGTAGTTGCCACTACTATAACTCCTATAAGAGGAATCATATCTTTCCTTGTCTAGTATCATCAGCTCTACTTTCAACGCCATATTCTTTCCTCATATAAGTTGTGTAGCACCTATATACTTATTTTGTCTTTGATTTGACTCTTTAGCCCTTCAAGGTACTTAATTACCAGTTGACCATCACTCTTCCTTAAGTTATTGCTTTCAGCTAGCCTCATGAATTCTATAGTATAGTCATAAATTGATATTTGACCTTGATGGCACCATTAGTATTGTTTGAAATAGGTTTTGTTCATAGTTATATGGAAGAAAATCTCTTATTAAGAGTTATTTCATTCTATTACATGATCTGATTGATGCTCTCACCTTACAAATCCTTTTAGTTTATAGCCTTTTCCACCATGTAGAAGCACCATCTTTTAATCTGTAAGCCACTAGATTTACTTTTTTATCTTATGGACTGGTGCTTTTTTAAAAGGATAGCGATTAGATCAAACCTAGGTTGGTTGCACTTGAAGCACTTCCTAAGTATTAACTTGGCAAATGGATTTGTGGATTTTTGCACTCCTTTATCTTCTACCACCTTTTTCTTTCCAGCAACTTTATCTTCTTGCTACTTATCACTACGTGTTGCTACCTCTTGCACTTATTTACTTTTGTTAATGGGTGCTTTGTAGTTGCCACTACCTCCTCTAAGAGGAATCATATCTTTCCTTGTCTAGCATTATCAGCTCTACTTTCAATGCTATATTCTTTCCTCATACAAGTTGCGTAGCACCTGTATACTTATTTTTTCTTTGATTTGACTCTTTAGCCCTTCAATGTACTTAACTACCAGTTGACCATCACTCTTCCTTAAGTTATTACTTTCAGCTAGCCTCATGAATTCTATAGTATAGTCATAAACTGATATTTGACCTTGATGGCACCGTTAGTATTGTTTGAAATAGGTTTTATTCATAGTCAGATGGAAGAAAATTTCTTCTTAAGAGTTATTTCATTCTATTCCATGATCTGATTGATGCTCTCCCTTCATGGATCCTTCTAGTTTGTAGCCTTTTCCACCAAGCAGAAGCACCATCTTTTAATCTGCAAGCCACTAGCTTCACTTTTTTATCTTTTGGAATCTTGATGTACTCAAAGAATCGATCTATCTTTACAAGCCAATCAGTAAAATCTTTGATATTTAAATTTCCATTACAGCAAGAAATATCCACCTTTAATTTAAAATTATTATTGTTACAATCATAAGTGTTTTTATCATTGCCGCTATATCATGGAGGTTAATGGTAGTTAGGCATGAATTCATTATCCTCATCTGAATCTTCATCATAGAATTATGGTCTAAGATTGTATATAAGAATAGATCTATTAATAGGCTAGCCTCGAGTGGTATTTTCTCTTGGACGCTACTTGTCACCATTCTCGTTTCTATTGACACCTACTGTCAAGGGACGATATTGACTAACAATTTCATCAAAGCGTTACTCCAAACACTAGAATTTTTCATCTAACTTTTACTACAAGGCTTTCAATGTCGCCTCTTCAACCTAGAGTTCAGTTTACAAGACTTCCATATCCTAATCACCGTCATGGACATGACTGCTTACTCTATTGTTGTCACTTGTCATCGGATTGGGTGAGTTACCTACTATAATATCACCTGATACAGTGAGTGCGCGTAAAAATATACAAGGCTAGTACACAACTAAGTCTTAAAGAAAATATATAAGTTTCATACATAAAAACTTTAACAAAAAGTGAGAGAAATTCTTATATTATTTGTTGAATGAATTATGAGAATATAGACCACCTATTTATAGAGAGACATATCCCACCAACCTTTTTACTACATAGGAAACAAAATAAAATTTTAGCTAAGATAGGAAAGTCAAATTCTAATTAAGATAGAAAAACTAAAAATAAAATAAAATTTTAAACAAAATAGGAAGTAAATAAAATAAATTTAAAACTTTGACTAAATAGGAATAACAGCTTCAAACCTTATATATATATATATATATATATATATATATATATATATATAATATAAAATAAAATTAAACTAAACAGGGGAGAGTTTCCAAATTTTCTAAAAATTATTTGATTAATTTATAATTTTTAAATTTAAAGAATAATTTCTAATTTATAAAAACTACTTAATTAATTTATAAAAAATTTCTTAATTTTCATTATTTTACAAAAAATTAAGAAAGCTTGAGATATCAAAATAATTAATTTTAAATTAAATTAGTAATTATATAATTGTTAATTATTTAAATTAAAATATAATAACAGCTTGTAATTAACACATTCATCTATTATCTATCTCCAATAATAAAAATAATTTTGAAAAATCATATAGACAGCACACAATTATCTTATGGACATTAATTAACATTTCTCTCTTGTAAAGTTGCTATCACATATTAGGTTGCAAGAGCAAACTTATTCATAGAATTGAAACCGTTGAGGCCATGAGTTTATAGTCCTTTTTTTGTTTTTCCTTTTTTTGAACAGAAGTTTAGGTTTATATTTTACAATTGGGCAGACGGTCACTTTAGAGTTTAGACCATACAAATTGTAAGCACAAGATAATATGAAGCTTTATAAGTGGACTTTGTATCTTCATCCATTATATAAATATTATCAAACTCATAAGTAGTTGGCTCATTGATTAATCTAATTGGCATTATTTGTGATTTTTAATTATAAAATATTTTTTAGTGTAATCATAAAAGTGTCATCGTATCATATTAGATATGAAACTAATTTTTATTCATATGTGACATCTAATGTCAACTAAAAATATTTAACCTAATAAAAATTTGAATATAAAATTGTATTTGCACACAAAATTCAGTAAAATTTTACAATATAAATCTAATTTTTATATTTTTTTATATTTTTCGCATCACATTAGGTATGAAGATAATAGTGCGACATCAGTTTTAATTACACTGATTGGGATTAAGTGAGACATAATTCAACAGCTTTTACAAATGTATGTCCACCACAAAGTGGCATCTTTGTTTCCTCATGATGATGACACTACTCAATAAGAAAATTTATCTTGAGGCAATAAATGTGCAGGACTTGATTTAAGTATGGCCATATATTGTATGTGGAGATGGCGGCTGTTAATGGTTGTCACTATAAGAAGAAACTAGTTATATTAATCATCTCATTCTACTACTGTTTTTGGCACCACCAATTCGTTTTTTTTTTTTCTTTAAAAAAAAATCATTGCTCTTTTATAATATCATCCCCCAAAGTTGTTTGTCTCACTCACTTGTAGAGTACTATGCTTTGATTCTTTCTAATTTGGCGCGTTTATGGCCATTGTTGGTCCAACCACGTGTTTTCTTTGTGGGTTTTGCTTGGGAAAATGCATTCTAATTTAGTACAAGATATGTACAAGATTTTCAAGGAAAAAAAATTGGATATTGATGGCTACTGTGCTCTTAAGGCAAAAATAGTTAGGAATGTTGTAGCCAATTGATGACTATTGATATTTTGAAAAATTTCCTTTTGTTAACCCGTGATCCTTACTTTATACTTTTGAGAATTCCTTGATGGGTACAAAATTGTACCATTCACTACTTTCTTCTCAGATAATTAAAATAATAGACCATTTAAAATAAATTCTCAAAATGTTATTTATAAAAGTAAATCTCAATTAACAAAAAGAAAAACTTTTCTTTGTTTTTTTTTTTTTTTTGACAACAAAAACTTTTCTTTGTTAATAAGTTAAATTCTCATAAACTATATTATCTAAAGAGGTGGAAACTTAAAAAGCATTCTATATTAATCAATTTGCTCTCGAATTATTTAACTTGATAGGTCAATTTTAGATTTTAAATTTTTTTTTGACTCGAATAGATTCACATAACTAATTAAACTTAAATTTTTTAATTATATATATATATATATATATATATATATATATATATATATTTATTTATGTGGATAGTTGATATTGGAGAATATATCCACATTAAAAAATATAAAGAGTTAGATTGACTTATAAGTGGTGTATATTGTGTATTAACACAAGTCACTTGGTTTTGTGTTATATGTGCTCAACCTCATTTATAAGTCTACATGTGAGTATATGGGTCAATATTCTCCAGGCTCGTAGTATTTAAAATCTGGAGTTGGGTGCGATCCGTTTGTTTCTCTAGGCTCGTAGACTTGTTTAACATGGTAGTATTTAAGATCCGAAGTACATTGGGTGCGACCCATTTGTGTTTGACAAGTGTAACTGATTCAGGTCCAGTTAATGAGTTACACTTGGAGAGTGTTGGAGAATATATCCTAGATTGAATCTTAAAACAAATTAATTAATTTTGTGTCACATAAAGTCAACCCAATTTATAAGTCTAGCTAATTCAAGATCTATTTAAACTCAAAGTTTTTCAAAACTCGATTATACTTCTACTTCCATCATCATTTGATCCTCCATTCCATAAAAAGTTTCAAGAATTTTTCTTTTTGTATTTTTTATTTCTGTAATTTAATAATTTCAATTGTAATGAAACTCCTCAATTATGTATTTTCCATTTTATATGTAATTTACTTCTCTTTCTTATACTTCGGGATTAGTTAGTGGCCTGCTGAAAGCAAATAACAAATTTAAAAGTTTCAATTTTTATGCAAGTGGATATACATGACTAGTTGTATTTATAAATTCATGAATTAAATAATTAAATATTAAAATTAATGTTTATACTAGTTGTATATCCACGCGTTGTGCGGAATATTTATATGTATTATTATTTTTCATTGTTTAATATATTATTATTTTTTATTTAACATATTGATTGATTATGTTAATATATATATATATATATATAATACAACATCGTTTTTATGATTTAGGAAAAGAGCTTTTTAATATTTTATTTAAAAAAATATTTTAAATTTTAAAAAAGGAATAATAATAATAATAACAACAACAATAATAATAATAATAATAATAATAATAATAATAATAATAATAATAGATAAAAAAAATTATTAGTTATTTAATCTAAAAGTAATTCGTCAAATTTAAAGAATTTTATTTCTATTATAACACTTAAAAAATTTAAAGAATTTTATTTTCAAAAAAAATAATTTAAAGAAATTTATTTCAATTATAATACTTAGAATGGACTTATAAATAAATAAATAAATATATATATATATATATATATATATATATATATATATATATTTGTAGAAAAATATTATGAATTTTAATACATCAACACATAAACTTTTAGAGATAACTGTTCAATTATAAGAATGGACACTTGTCATATATATATATATATATAGATTTGTCCCATGCATATTCTTAACAATTATATTTATTATTATGAATGTTTATAGTTTGGGTTCATTGGTTTAAATAAAATATTTCATATCAAACCAATAAATTTTATTTTTGTATCAGTTTATATTTAAATCGAGCAATAATCAAAATAAAAATTAAATTAAAATAATTAAAATACAGTTTCATCAGTATGAGAAAAATTGACAAGTAAATAAAACAATAAAGAACTAGAAAGATTAGAAAAATTGAAAAAATAAAAATATTATAATAACATTTACATCTATCAATTTTATGAAAAATTTAATTAGCAAAATAAATTATTTTATTTCATTACAATAAGATTGGCTCAAATCAATTTGAGACCCCCTGAACTTTTAAATTTTTGTTCGATTAATTTTTACTGAATTTTTGTCTTTAATTAAGTTTTCAATTTTTTGTTTTTGTATTATTATAACCTTATGTAATGTCCATTAAATTGAAACAATTTTCTGTTAAATTATTTTCACGTTGTATTAGTTTGTACTAATATAAAATTACTTCGAGGTCTCTAAATTTTTTTTTAAAATTCGTTCAATAGGATTTTAATGAATTACTATATTTAGTTGAATCCTCATAATTTTATTTCTATAAATTTTATATTCTTTTTATCTTTTAGTAGACATTTGTGAAGTGTTTGTAAGTAAATGAGTTCCAAGTTAATTTTGAGTGTGTTTCATAAACGAGCTCAAACTCAATGATATGTGACTCATGAGCAACTCGTGAGCTCATTAATTTTCCAATTCATTTCATACATATTTTTTAAAAAATTAATTTATTTCATAATCAATCGATGTATTTTAATTAAATTTTAAAATTTATAATTTTAATGATTATTATGTTAAATATTAAATTTAAGTTATATATGTTATTTAAATTTTCTGGTAGTATATTATATTACACATGTAAAATAAATTCATTTATCAAAAGATATCGATATGTAAATATTTTGATAAAAAAAAATGTGAAACTAGAAATGTAAAAATTTCTATTATTAATTATTGAAACTAAATCAAAATTATATTATTTAAATATAAATACTAAATAATTAAAAAGATGTATCTTTTTGAGTATAATTGAAACTAAAGATGTGTCGTTAATTATGACGACGCTAATACATAAAAGCGTCCCAAATTATAAATTACCGACGTAAATGTGTTGTGTCGTTAAATTTGGTCCCGACGGCTAATTTAGCAACACTTAAAATGATACTTTTACATGCGTCAATATTTTTTTAGGGATATTATTTTAGCGTTCCTAAGTTAAATTTTTAATGTCGTTACAAACTCATTCTCTTATAGTGATGAGTTGAACCCGAGATGAATTCAAGTTTCTATGAGCAAATATCAAATCAAGTCCAAATTTACAAATAAAAAATATTTACAATGTATAAATTTCATTAACACACATCATTTATTTACATGCATTTAGTAAATGTCTACTAAATGATATAAAAATTAGAAAAATAAAAGCATTAGAACTCAATTAAAAATAATTCATTAAGGACTTATGAAGTGAAAGTCAATCTTAATATTAATACAAATTAACATGACATGAAATTAATTTGACCAGAAATTGGTTCTGGTAAAATTTAATGAACAATAATTTTTAAACATAAAAATTTAAAAACTCAATTAAAAATAAATGTCCAATAAAAATCAGTGGAAAGAAAACCAAAAATTTCATTAATCTTTAAGGTTTGCGCCTAATAATATTTGGACATAAATTTATTTAAATTGTTTAAATTAAACTAACTTTAATTTTTTGATAATATTCTACATGTTAAAAATTGAATCACATGGATATGAACAATATACCCTTCAGCTTACAATTTCCTTATTTTGGATGATCACGAAGGGGTCATCTTTACATCTCTTTACATGCGTATTATATAGGGTATTAAACCCCCGCAGCTCACTGAATTTTAATTAAATTTCAAAATGGATATCCAATTTCAATTTGTTTCTTTTAAATCACTGAACTTTGATTAGATTTCAAAATGGATACCCAATTTCAATTTGTTTCTTTTAAATCGTCTAACATCAATTTTATTTCATAGAAAATATATGCTGGAATTACTAAGTGTTATGTACAATAAATAAAAAAAATTATTTGACTAGAATTTTATAATTTGATATGAAAAATAGGTGTTGGTTGACGTGGTGAATCGATTGAAAATATTCTTTCTCCGTTCGCCATGTCAACAAAATACCCTTTAATTCCAACAAGTATCCTATGTGAAATAAAATTGATTTTAGGTGATTTAAAAGAAACAAATTGAAATTGGGTATCCATTTTGAAATTTAATCAAAGTTCAGTGATTTAAAAGAAACAAATTGAAATTGGGTATCCGTTTTGAAATTTAATCAAAGTTCAGTGATCTGGGAGGTTTAATACCCGTATTATGTATGTCTTCTTAAATTTTATATATATATAGTCAAAAGTATAGTTTGCAAATTGAAGTCTTTTACTTTTAAGCAAGTGCTGAAATGTGGCCATCAATAGTATCCTCATTTTGAGTGTAAGTTGACTCAAATCAAATTAATAAGGCATATGTAATTCTTCTGCATACATAGGCAGCATTCCATTATGAGAGTTCAAACTTAATTTAAACGTATATGTCAGGTGTATAAAAAAGATGTTTGCATAATATATGTGTTCTTAAAGTTGATAATTGATGAATGTGAAATCTTCTCTAAACCTACAAGCACAAGAGAAAGACTAGGATGAGCCTGGGATCCTTGATCCACAGGTTCTCTAATGCTTAAGTTAGAGAAAATATATTCAAGATGATCTAATAAAGTGGAATGTGAACTTATATATAGGCATAAAAGAAACATACCTAATCCAACTCGAATTAGTATTTTAAGAATCCTTATCCTTTACCAGTAAAGTGACTTTATCCTTATTATATAATAATTTTCATATGAACATAAAGTCCTCTTTGGGCTTGAACTTCTAGGTTTGAGCCCATATAAGCCTTCTAGGACTATCAAAAGTCCCTCCTCAACAATTTTGAATATTTATGTTCGAGAAAGATCAATGTCATTTTAGAATTTAAACTACTCGCTTAATTTCTCCGGACGAGCTTAGAAGTACTTGTTTATAAAATAGCTAAACCTTAAGAGATTCGTTCCCTTATAGAAGAACTTGTTTTACGAGCATTTAAAAAACTCAGACTTCTATCATTTCTTGTATGAAATCGGACAACACTTGGGCTTTTATAGCAGTTCGTGGTTCGTATGATATATCATGTTCCTCCAACTGAATTGGCCATTGAACGAGTCATCTGGACATCTCCGGTCTTTATAAAATCTTCCTGAGAGGCTGGTTTGTTCTTACCACTATTATGAGCTTGAAAATAGTGGCAGAGCTTCCTTGCTGTGTATACTAGGGCCAATGCCAGTTTGTCCATCTTGGGATAACGGATCTCTGATTCTCTAAAGACTTTACTCACATAGTAAATTAGGCTTTACTCTCCCCAGTCTTCTCGAACTAATACTGATGCTAAAGATTTGTTGCCCACCGACAAATAAAGGTATAGTGCCTCTCTCATGGGGTTGGTCTGCTCAACAAAGGTGGGGAAGCTAGAAACCTTTTGATGTCTTCGAATGCTATCTGACAATCATCATTCCATTCAAACTTTTTAATGTTCTTTAATGCTCGGAAGAAGGGAAGACATTTCCTTGCCGAACAAGACAATGAACCTTCCCAAGGCAGTGATTCGTCCATTTAATTTTTGTAGCTCGTTTAGTGTTATAGGTGGCCTCATGTTAACAATTGCTTCCATCTTTTCTAGATTTGCTTTAATTCCTCTTTTTAAATTATAAAACCTAAAACTTTTCTTGCCTTAATCCCAAAAACATGTTTGTCAAGGTTAAGTTTCACTTTATATTAATTAAGCTTCTTAAAGACTCGTTCCAAGTCTGTAGGATGGTCTTCTGATGTTCTGCTTTTAACAATCAAGTCATCCACATATACTTCTAGAGTTCTGCATATATCTTCCTTGAAAATGAAGTTTATAAACCTCTAATACGTAGCTCCTGCATTATTGAGACCAAAGGGCATTACGTTGTAACAATATGACCCTTGATGGGTTATGAAGGATGTCTTTTCTTAATCTTTCTTCTTTATAGGAATCCAATGATATCCTTAGGTAGCATCAACGAAGCTATACATCCCATGACAAGTGGTTGAATCCACCAACTGATCTATAGTTGGTAGAGGATAACTGTCTTTGGGACATGCTTTGTTCAAGTCCGTGTAATCTACACATATTCGATATTTTCCATTCGACTTTCATACGAGCACAACATTGGCAAGCCATTTAGGATATGAGACCTCCCGAATAAATCCAGCTTCCAGCAATTTAGTGGTTTCAGATGTTATGATCTTTTGTCTTTCCAAAGCAAAGTTTCACTTTTTTTGTATCACCAGTTTAATAGAGGGATCGATATTTAAGCTATAAGCGACCTTATTTGGATTAATTCCTACTATCTCTAATACCTGAGTAGCAAAAGTACTTTTATGGCTTTATAGTACTCGTTCAATCTCCTTTCTTATTTGGTCAGACATTTCTCCGCTAATCTTTATTATCTTACCATTACCAAGTTTCACTTCCTTTAGTTCCTCAACTAGCTCAGGTTTCACCCCCCCATTTTTCAATATCAACATTAGCTTCAATCAGAAAGGTTTCTAGTTCATCTTTAGTAGCGAGCTGATAGCATTGCTTAGTAGCTTCTTGATCTCCATTAATCACAATGACTAGTCCTGGGATAGAGATTTTCATTGTCAAGTACCTAATACTCATTATTGTATCTATTTCTAATAGAATCAGTATTATTGCACCTATTTCTAATAGAATCGGTCTGCCAATAATCCCATTATAGGCCAATCGAGTACCTACTATATTGCACAAAGATTTTATTATAGTGTGTTTTTTCGAGTCTCAATTTCTGAATTCTATGTCCAACTTAACACTACCCATTGGTTGAACTGTTCCTCCACAAAAGCTAGTTATCGGATTAGAGAAAGGTTTTAATTCTACTGACGAGCCTTCCATTGCTTGAAAGGCTTCCCAAGTTAGAACATTAATCGTGCTTCCATCCTCTACGAGTATCCTCTTAACCAAGTAATTTTTAATATAAGTTCTAACTACCAATGCATCATTATGAGGTTGTTTGACATTGATGAGTGTGAAATATGTATGTATTGAGCACTCTATTTTATTACATATTTGGTTTAGAATTGCATTGTTTAGTTAGTTTTTAGTTAATTTAGTTAGTTTTGTTATTTTATTTTAATTTAAGTGTTTTTGCGTTAAATAGGTAATTTTTATTTAGTTTATGGTTGTAGGATGCATTTCAGAAAAGATGGAGATAGGGCTTGAAGATAAAGATAAGATTGAAGTTTAAAGTTGGAAGTTAGTTTCGCACCAGTGTACATGGCCATGCGTATGCCCATGTGCCAATGCATGACCATGCACTTGCCCATGCCTGAATTGAAAAAGGAACCAGTCATAGAGCACATACCCATGCACACACCCATGTGCCAGTGCACACCCATGCACACGGCCATGCCTGATTTTAATATTTCAGAGTTATTTTGATGCATTGGCGTGTCCAAATATTGCATACCTATACATAATGATGTGGCAGCCAATTAAAAGTGGATTTTAAGCTGGAGTTTAGAGAGATAGAAGCTCATCTTTTAAGCCTATGTTTAGATAGAGTTTGGGAGAGTTTAAATGACTTTTTATTAGGAAACTAAGTCCTTTAAATATAACTATTTATTTTTCATTTGAAAAGGAAAGAGGCTTCTTTTTAGTTTTAGTTTTGGTTTTAGTTTTTCATTCTCTTCATTCTTCAGAATACATTTTTATTTTATTTTGCTTAGTAGAGGAGATACTTGGCTTGAAGTTAGAAGAACAAGGCTTTTTTACATCATTTGGAAGGAGGTTTTTCTTGTATCTCACTTTTATTTAATTGTTATTATATTCAGAATGGTTTTCATTTCTTGTTTGTTTTCTTTTATCTTTAATATAAGTAGCTAAATCTTTTTTAGGGTTCTTATTCTGAATTGACCATGAGCTTATTGTGATTTATGTTAGGTTGCTAAATCTAATTCATTAGTTGTTGTTGTGCTTAATGTCGTTTTAGGACTGATCACCCTAGAATTAAATTGACACTATAGGATTAATCGAGAGATAGGTTCTATAGGATTCAGCAATGACCTATTGATTGCTTAATTAGTTGAGAGACAATTAAGTGGATTAATATTGATTAAAGGTTGTATTTAAAATTGGAATTAAAAGGCATTGGATTGGTGAGAGCTAGTGAACTTAGTGTTAATTAATCTCTAATTAATTATAGGTTTATCTGATAGGAAAATCTATAGTTTCTAAGATCCCTTCAAAATGAATTAGAACTAGTGCAGACCTAATTGGTTAATTAATATTTTGAGATGGTCTAATTGAGAATAAGAACCCTAGCTTTTAATATTTGTTTGAATTTGAAATTTACATTAAGTTGATTTGGTATTAGTTTTAAAAGAAATCTGAACTCTATTTCGTTGACTAAACAATCAAATATAGTGACTATTTCAGTATTCAATCTCCAATCTCTATGCGATGATATCTTTATTTACTACTTGATATGATTCTATGCTCTTGCGGATTACACACATCAAGTTTTTGGCGCCGTTGCTGGGGATTAGCAAAAGATTGTCATTGTTAAGAAAATTGTGTTGCTTGATTTAGACGTTATTTTTAATTTTATTTTTTTGTAGTATTACAGGAATTTGTGTTGGTTGATGCACATCACACGAAGTGCAAGCAAACAAGGACTTAAATTGATACCACTTGATCTGGAGTTAGAGAAGACAGTTCATGAGAAAAAGAAACAAACAATTATATCTCGACAATTACCAAGCGAAATGGACTTAGGAGATGACGCAAGGAATGACCCACCGAAGCAACCAGTTCTTCAAAATCCTCAGAATGATCAGAGAACCATGCGAGATTTTGTAAGTCCTAATGTGCAAGGTGATCAGACACCAATTGTAAGGCCGACGGTAGCAGCAAATAATTTTGAAATTAAGCCGGTAATGATCCAAAATTTACCATTTAATGGGCTACCACATGAGTATCCATTTGGTCATATGTCTAGATTTTTGGAGTATTGTTCTACCTTCAAGATGAATGGAGTACAGCCTGATGCAATCCAGTTGATTCTCTTTCCATTTTCTTTAATGGATAGAGCAAATAGATGGTTTACAAGCTTGCCACCAAATTCCATCAATATTTGGCAAGAGCTCTACACAGCTTTCTTCAATAAATACTTACCACCTGAAAAGGTGTTGAGGATCAGAAACAAGATTAACTCTTTCTTTTAAAGAGATAATGAAACATTCTATGAGTACTAGGAAAGATTCAAAGACCTTCAGAAGCAGTGCCCACCTCAATTGATTCCTACATGGGATTTAGTACAATCATTCTACAAAGGAGTCAATCATGCAGTTAGAGTCAATATTGATGCAGCAGCTGGAGGTACTATCATGTCAAAAACACCAGAAGATGCCTTGGATCTCTTTAAAGAAATGGCAAATACACAAAGTTTATGGTCTAATGAAAAGACCATTACAAAGAAAGCTGAAGCAATAGAAGTAGATATCTTAACCATGTTGAATGTAAAGCTTGATGCTCTAACAAAAAGGAAGGACAAGGTGAATGTGAATCTAGTGTCTACAATGTCTTCCTCATGTGAACTATGTCAATGAGGTCATCCTACCATAGATTGTTAAATGATTCAAGGAATGACTACAGAGGGAGTCAACTACGTGGACAACTTTAAAGGACCTCAAAACCAAATCTATGGTAACACTTACAATCTAAGTTGAAGAAACCATCCAAATTTCTCTTGGGGCAATCAAAGAATAACCAGTGGAGACCACAAGCGCCACTAGGATTTGGAGGACAGAATGTGCAGCAACCTCAATCTCAATTTCAACAAGATAAAGGTTCATCCTCAGGAACTTCAATGGAGATCAAGATGGAGAAATTCATGGATGTGATGTTATCAAAGATGAACCAGCAAAATTAAGCTCAAAAGAGGATGGAACAAATGATCCGAAATCACGTTTCTTTTATTCATAATCTAGAAGTGCAAATGGGGCAGCTAGCAAATTTCTTGTCAACAAGGAATCAAGGTGCATTACCAAGCAATACGGAGAAGAATCTAAAACAGCAAGTAAAAGCTATCACCTTGACAAGCGGTACAGAGATCCAAACCCTTAAAGCAACAATGGAGTATGAAGAAAAGAAGAATACATGAGAGAAAGAATAGAATGATGAAAGGGCTAAGACACCAAAAGAACAAGAATAGAATGATGAAAGGGCTAAGACACCAAAAGAACCAGAAGTGAAGGTGAAAAATAAAGCTAAGCCGAAAGCACCACCAATTCAACCATATGAACCTCCAATACTGTACTCGCAAAGGTTGAAGAAAAAGGAGCATGACCAGTAGTTTGTAAAGTTTTTGGAAAGATTCAAGGCACTCCACATTAACATGCCTTTTATGGAATGTCTAGCTCAGATTCCAAAGTATGCAAAGTTCTTGAAAGAGCTGATTTCCAATAAGAAGAAGTTGCAGGAATTTGAGACAGTCACACTTATAAAGGAGTGCAGTGCCATCATCTCAAATAAAATTCCTTTGAAAAAGAAGCAACTAGGGAGTCTTACTATCCCATATTCTGTAGGGAATTTATCATTTCAAAAATCTTTGTGTGATTCAGGTACCTCTATTAATCTTATGCCTTTGTCTATTTATAGGATTGGGACTTAGAGAAGTAAGACCAACAAACATTCGTTTACAACTGGCAGATAAGACAGTAAAGGAACTAGAAGGAATAGTGGAAGATGTGCTTGTAAGGGCTGAAAATTTTATTTTTCCAGTAGACTTTGTCGTGCTAGACTTTGAGGAAGATGAAGATGTTCCATTAATCCTTGGTGGTGCCTTTCCTTTACACTGCCAAGGCAATCATTAACGTTTATGATGGAACTTTGACTTTAAGAGTAAGTGAGGAAAGTTATAAATTCAACATCTATCAAGGTATGAGACATTCTTCTGAAAGTGATTTATGCTTCAGAGTTGATATTTTGGATGAATATGTGATTGAAGTCCAACAAATAAGGTTGGCAAAATGTGATGAATTGAAGTATATTGAGAAGTGTATGTAGGTACAAAACCCCCAAGATGAAGATTACCATAAATACCAAACCCATATTTTCCAAATTCAACTACTAAATACTGAACTTACACCACCATCAAGCATAAAACCACCAAATATAGATTTGAAACCTCTACCTCAACATTTGAGGTATACTTTTCTTGGAGAAAATCAAACTCTACCTATGATTGTATCCTCTAAACTCACCCAAAACTAAGAAGACTTGCTTGTAAGAATGCTCAAGAGGAGAATAAGAGCAATTGGTTGGAAAATTTCGGATATAAGAGGATTAAGTCCATCTTATTGTATGCACAAAATTCTAATGGAAGATGGATATAAGCTAACCATTGAAAGGAAAAGGAGGCTAAATTCAAACATGCAAGAGGTGGTGAAGAAAAAGGTGGTCAAACTACTAGATGCAGGTATTATTTACCCCATCTCAGATAGTTCATGGGTAAGTCCTATTCAGTATGTACCAAAGAAAGGAGGAATGACTATGGTGGAAAAAGAAGATAAACAAATCTCTACAAGAGTAGTAACTGGATGGAGGGTGTGCATTGATTACAGGAAGCTGAATTCAGCCACTAGAAAGGACCACTTTCCACTACTATTCATTGATCAAATGTTGGAGAGGATAGCAGGACATGCCTTCTACTATTTCTTAGATAGTTATTCAGACTATAATCAGATAGCAATTGCTCTAGAAGATCAAGGGAAAATAACATTCACATGTCCCTATGGCACATTTACTTACAGAAGAATGCCATTTGGATTGTATAATGCTCCAGCAACCTTTCAAAGTTGCATGATGGCCATATTCTCAAATTTGGTAGAAGAAATTATAGATGTGTTCAAGGATGACTTCTCAGTCTATGTAAGCTCATTTGAAGGATGTCTGGAGAATTTAGAGCAAGTTCTTACACGGTATGAAGAGACAAATTTAGTACTAAATTGGGAGAAGTGTCACTTTATGGTAGAGGAAGGAATCGTCCTTGGGCACAAAATTTCAGCACAAGGTATTGAAGTGGACAAAGTAAAAGTGGATACCATTAAAAAGCTTCAATATCCAATAAATGTCAAAGAAATTTGAAGTTTCCTAGGCCATATAGGATTTTATCGGTGGTTTATCTAGGATTTTTTAAAAATCTCTAAACTTCTTTGTAAATTACTTAAGAAAGATGCTTCTTTTGACTTTACTGATGATTGTAAATTAGTTTTTGATAAGTTAAAAGAAGCATTGATATCAGCTCCTATAGTTATCTCGCCAGATTGGAATCTTCCATTCGAACTAATGTGTGATACAAGTGATAATGCAATAGGAGCTATACTTGGCAAAAGGAAGGAGAATAAACTTTATGTCATCTATGATGCTAGTCGAACCTTGAATGATGCACAGCTTAGCTATACCACAACCGAGAAGGAGATGCTAGCAGTAATTTTTACTTTTAATAAATGTTATTCTTACTTACTTAGTTCTAAAGTTATTATGTATATAGATCATGCAGCATTGAAGTACCTTTTGAACAAGAAGAATTCAAAGCCAAGGCTCATACTATGGGTGCTGCTTTTATAAGAGTTCAATATTAAAATTAAAGACAATAAGGAATCAGAGAATGTAGTAGCTGATCATCTCTCAAGATTATAGCTAGAGCAAGAAGACAATGAGGAGAAAGAGCCTATCCAGGAGCTATTTTCAGCTGAGATGTTGTTAGCAATCCAAAGTTTAAATGCACTATGGTTTGCAGATATAGCTAACTTTATGTCAAATGGGAAGTTTCCGGAAGAATTCAATAGTCAACAGAGGAAGAAGCTCATTCATGATTCTAAGTATTATCTGTGGGATGATCCCTACCTCTAGAAGCTATGCAATGATGGTTTGATAAGAAGATGTGTAGGAGATGAAGAAACCTATTCAATTTTGCAGCATTACCATGGAATGGTCAGTGGTGGTCATTTTGGTCCACAGAGAACTACTGAAAAAGTTCTTGAAGTAGGATTCTATTGGCCTACTCTCTTTCATAATGCTAGAAAGTATGTACTCAGTTGTGATGCATGTCAATGGAGTGACAACATTTCAAAGCAGGATGAAATGCTCCAATCAGGAATTCTTGAGGTAGAAATATTTGACGTATGGGGCATAGATTTCATGGGGCCATTTCCTGCTTCAGATGGAAATAAGTGCATACTTGTCTGTGTAGATTATGTGTCTAAATGGGTGGAAGCTCAAGCTTGTGCAGTAAATGATGCAAGAGTAGTTTGTAAATTCCTGAGCAAACTCTTCGCTAGGTTTGGAATGCCTCGAGCTATTATAAGTGATGGTGGAACACATTTCTGCAACAAAAACATAGAGACATTGCTAGCTCATTATGGGGTGAAACACAAGATAGCTACTTTATACTATCCCCAAACAAGTGGACAAGTAGAAGTAAACAATAGAGAGTTAAAAAGAATTCTTGAAAGAATAGTAAGCAAGTCGAGAAAAGAGTGGACAAGGAAGTTGGATGATACTTTGTGGGCATATCGAACAGCTTATAAGACACCTATTGGAATGTCTCCATATAGGTTGGTGTATGGAAAATCATATCATTTTCCTGTTGAAATTGAGCATAAGGCTTATTAGGCAATCAAATCTTTGAATTATGATTGCAAGAAAATCACGGAAAAGAGACTATTGCAATTAAGTAAATTAGAGGAGATAAAAGAGTTAGCTTATGAAAACTCCAGAATTTACAAGGAACGTACAAAGAAATGGCATGATGCTAAGGTAAGGATAAAGAGTTTTTATGAAGGAGACAAAGTGTTACTATTCAACTCCAGACTCATATTGTTTCCAAGAAAGCTCAAGAGTAGGTGGTCGAGACCATTTTTAGTGAGCCATGTCTACCCCTATGGAGTTGTGGAAGTTTACAACACTCAAGGAGATAAAATCAAAGTTAATGGACAAAGACTAAAAATCTACCATGGAGGCACATAGGAGAACTTTCGCCAATCAGCCTTTTTGGTTGATTCAATACTCTAAAGAGCATGATGGTCTAAGCTCATAGACCTAAAAGAGTGCTTCTTGGGAGCTCAACCGAGCTTTTATTTTTCTTTTTCTTTTATTTTCTTTTTGTTTTAATTCTAGTTGTGTATTTTGAATGTTAAAATTTCTTTGTATTTTATAGGAATTAAGAGAAGAAGCTTTAGCAAGATAAAGATTGGAAGAAGTGGAGGAGCACGAGAGTAGTAAGTGTATATATGTATGGGAATTTAGTGCTCGTGATTACATGATGTGTGTTTAAATCCTTGAGTTTTTCATGTTTTAATCAAATAAAGAGGTTGCACACCTTGTTGCGTAGTCATTTCACTTAATTTATAAGCTTAGAATATAAATTTTGATGTTTAGCACGCCCATGCGCATGACCATGCCAAACTAGGAAAAAATTAGTCGAATCAGGCATGGCCATACGCATGGCCATGTGTCAGAGGCACTAAGAGAGCACAAGGGCAGGCAGGCACATGGCCATGCACATTCCCGTGCCTGCCAATGCCAAAATGGCCAACACAGGCACACACCCATGTGCATGGGCGTGTGACCTGTTAAATTTTTGTTCACTAAAAGACAGAAAGTGCATAAAAAACGTGCCCAACTTCAAAATCTTTCAAGTACACCTTTCATTTTCCCAATATCTTCCACTTCCCAAATCCTAGGGTTCTTTAATTTTTTTAACTTCCCAACACTTCCAATCTTCAATGCATTGAAATCTCCACACTTTGACTACTTTTCCCCTTCCCAATTCTTCAATTCCCTATTTTTATTCATTCTTAATCCTCACTTCCCTCTATATAAACACTACCATCTTCTCTTCTCTTCCCACACATCTCTACTTCTTTATTCTCTACTCAACTTCCATCTCTCTAACCGAAATTCTCTTCAAGCAAAGTTCCTCAACTTCATCTTCATCAATGGAGAGAGAACCAAAGAAGAAGACATATACTACCAAGAAAGTGAAGCAAAGGTCCAAAAATACAAGAGGAGGAAGCTCTTCTAATCCGAGTGGAGCTAATGAAGACTCAATGGTAAGACTCTTTCCTACTGAAATTGAATTTGGGCATGCGGGGCAATGGAAGAAGTATGAACAATTGCTCTCTAGAAAATTTATTCCTAATAGATACATGAGTGCTCATGCTTTGAGAGAAGTAGGTTTGTTTGAGGAAGTGAACATGTACATTGCTAGGATGGGGTAGGAAGCATGTGTCTTGTTACAATACCCAACCTATATTCACTTATGAATTTTTGTCCTCATTTCATTTTGATGAACACTCTTTGCTTATGACATTCCGGTTGGGAAACATGGAACATACCATGGGTATGTTTGAGTTGAATGATGCATATAATTTCCCACCAAATCAAAATGCCATTGTCCAATTTGATAGAGATGGATTTTGGAGAGAAATAACTAGCCAAAGGGAGGGCTCTTATGAAGCAAAGGCGGCAAAGGAATCTCGAATTCAATCATCGGCCCTCAAATATCTTCATAGGTTAATGGCTCATTCTTTATTTCCAAGGAAAGACGGTGATTTAGTGGTAACTACGACTGAGTTAACTGTTTTGTATTGCATGTGTAATAATATACAATTGGATATTTGTCATGCAATAGCTCTCAAATTGAAAGATGTAGCTGCTAAGTCGTCAGGAGTAATAAAAGTTGGGGGATTGATCACGAATATTGCATGTTATATTGGGTTCAATGTTAACAATTTTCCATTGCAAAAGCTCAAGGGACCTTCATTGATTGATCTTCCAATGATGGAAGTAATGGGAATGGTTACAAGGGAAGGACCCCAAAGCTACAAACTTGTCCATGCTCCACCACCACACGAAATGGACGAAGAGGACGAGAGCAAAGACATCCATAATGTGATGTGACGAATGGATAACCTAGAGTTGTAAGTGGAAGTAATTGATGCAAATGTTGGTGAGCTCACTTCTGTAGCATATGGAATGAACACCGACATAGTTCACATACGTCAAGACATTAATATGCTCAATCATAACTTGATGGCCTATCTCCATTCATAAAAATTCTTCCCACCTCCTTACCCTCTATAAGATTCAGGACATAGCAATTGAGGCCTTGAGGAAGAGTAGTCAAATGTCTTATGTTAAGTTTATTTGTTTTTCTTTTGTATTTTATTTTTGTTTGAGTTTGATGTATGCTTTTGTGATTTGATTATTAGTGTAATTGTGTAATATGGTTGAATTTCTAAAGTTAAATGTGTTTTTGTTCCAATTCCAATGATTTCCCACTTCAATTTTGTAATTTTTAGTGTTTTGGAGGTGTTTGGCACGCCTATACGCTTGGGCGTGTCAAACTGCCCTGCTTTGTGCCGAGGCAGGCATACCTATACACATGGGCGTGCGACCGAGGTTGCTGCCAGGTGAGAATCATGCATGCCCATGCGCATGGGCATGCGAGCGCTGACTGTGCCAGGCGCGCAGCAGGCATGCCCATGTGCATGGGCGTGTGACCTGTACTTGTACATACCCAAAATTTTTCTATTTTTCTTGTAATGCGAACATTGCAAAATTTCAGTGTGGGGGAGGAAAAATAAAATTTTAATTTGTTATTTTCCATTTATTTTTAGATTATTTTAAGTGTTTTTAGTTTTTAGGATTTTAATTTACATGTTCTTTTGCTATTAGGATAATGAGTGTTTGTTTTTCAATAAAATTTATTTTTTCATATAGGATTAGGAGATGAGTTGTGTAAACCTTGTAAACCTCTAATTTTATTCTTTTATTTATTGATAGAGGAGTTTTTTAATTCTCAGAACTTCTACATTCTCTAAACTTTTCTCTTAATTAAATTCTCTGCAATTATTTTCTTGCTGCCTAATGGGTTCAAATAGTATATCCAGCAATAGCCGAAGGTCCAATGTAAAAGGGAAGGTACCAATGGAGATCAGACCTAAGCCAACAGATCTCAAAGATGAGTATGATGCGTTCTTTCCTATTTTCTCAGATGAAGAAGGTAAGAGATTTTCTTCTCTTAGAAAAAGAAACATTTGCATGCCTAAATACTTTGATGATCATCTTTTAAAGGATATTGGAATGCATAATTTTGTGAATGTGTTGTGCAAAAGGCTAGGCTGGTTTAAGCTAAAAACGGTGAAATATGATGTGTTTCTTAAATTGACCATTGAATTCTACACCACTTTAAAAATCAAAGATGAAGAACAAAAAATTTTTGCATACAGGTTCTTTAGAAAAGAATATGAGTTTGATTATGATCTCATGACTGAAATTTTTTATTTTTCTGAAGGGGGTATTTGTCACCATCCTCCCGAATTTAACATGATTAGTTTTTGGGCTGAAATTACTAAAGGGGATAGAATAAGTCATGGACATACTATGGTTAGTAGGCTAATTTATAGTCACTCATATTTGTTGATGCATAAATTCATAGCACATACCATCTGTGGTAGGAATGAGAGTACAAAGGTTATGCCTGATGAACTATTCTTGATGTGGTGCATGGCTACTAACCGTAGGGTGAATAGTGTATATCTTATATTTCGTTCTATATGGTGAATTGTGTAGGGATGAAAGACACTGATGTCTATGGGTCACATTATCACAAGCTTGGCCATACACTTTATACCAAGGAAGCTCACCATTCTTGCACCATTGGAATGTTAAATCTTTGATGAAGATTTTCTGGTCAGAGCTGATATTATCACAGATTTTGGAAGACTAGAAGAGGCAGATAATAGAAGATGCTATCAACTACGTCAAACCGCTTTGCGATATGGAGATGTTCCTCTACCTAAAGTGGTGGAAAACTTTAATAATGTCAGTGAAAAGAAGAAAGAAGATGTCAAACCTCAAGTAGCTCACGATAATACAAGGGTGAACAAGAAAGATGGTAAGGCCAAAGCAAAGAAAAAGAATATAGCAGCAAAAAGGAAGAGATTTGAAGATAGTATTGAGAGAGTCAAAAAGAAGATAGAGGATGTAGCGAATCGAACTGATCAAAGGATTGGCACCATGATGATGGAGGTGATCACCAAGTTTGAAGTTTATGAGACCCTAAGAGACGCAAGGATGGAAAATCTGATGGCTGAAGTGAAAGAGCTGAAGTAATTGATCTCTCAAAGCAAAGGAACTAAGGCGTCAATGGAGCCATCTGTTGAGATCATAGTTCTAGAGATTTTGTCTTTGAATGCATCTGACTAAGGGAGTTTTCTTTCCCCTTTATTTTTCTGTTTTGTTTTTATTTTGTGTTGCATTTTTGTGTGTTGATTGTATGAATAAAAAACCTTTCACTTAAGTTTTTGAGCCTATTTGTGCTAAGAGTTAGTATCATTAGGTGTGTTTTTCTTGAGTAAGTGTGTTAATCTCCTTTTAAAGCTTGGTTTGGATTGTTAAGTTAGAGGAATAACTTGTGATTAAGAATTTTTAAATTTTAATGAACTTAAAGCCTACTCCTTCATTGAGTGATTGAAATAGTATGTTTGATAGTTGAGAAAGATGTGTGTAGAGAGTTAAATATAGTTCATATGTGTATAGGAACTATATCTAAAATAAATAAGTAAATAAATAAGTTCCTTAAGCGAGATGGAGTGTAAAACATACTCGTATATGTACTCCAATACTCTATAAAGGGTATGAGTATCCAAAGGACTTTATTGAGGTATCCACATTGAGTAATATGGAAAGGTGGGGGATACTACAATAAGAAAATTTTAAGGAATAAATTATGTGCCTTTTAAGTAGTATTAATAAAAGAACTATATGAGTGTTAGTGTTTCATGCCTACTTTTATTTTTTTTGGTTGTTAATCATGTTGTTTCATGAATTCAACAAAGGAGTTTGCTCTTCACTTGGTAATTATTATGTTTTTAGTTATGAGTTATTGCTTTTATTTTCAGTTTTTAAACCTTGTATTAAGGGGAGATTATGATGGTTCCTCAAGTTAAGAACTACTCATGATGTTGGTTCTTTGTATAAATAGGTTGTTCTTTTGTTTACTTGAGGATAAATAAAGGCCCAAGTGTGGGGGAATTTGATGAGTATGAAATATGCATGTGTTGAGCACTCTATTTTATTGCATATTTAGTTTAGAATTGCATTGTTTAATTAGTTTTTAGTTAATTTAGTTAGTTTTGTTATTTTATTATAATTCAAGTATTTTTGTGTTAAATATGTAATTTTTATTTAGTTTGTGGTTGTAGGATGCATTTGAGAAGAGATGAAGATAGGGCTTGAAGATAAGGATAAGATTGAAGCTTAAAGTTGGAAGTTAGTTTCGCACCAGTGCATATGGCCATGCGCACGCCCATGTGCCAGTGCATGACCATGCACTTGCCCATGCCTGAATTGAAGAAGGAACCAGTGACAGAGCACATGCCCATGCGCACGCCCATGTGTCAGTGCACACCCATGTGTCAGTGCACGCCTATGCAGACGGCCATACCTGATTTTGATATTTCAGAGTTATTTTGATGCATGGGCATGTCCAAATATTGCGTGCTCGTGTATGATGATGTGGCAGCCAATTAAAAGTGGATTTTAAACTGGAGTTTAGAGAGATAGAAGCTCATCTTTTAAACCTATGTTTAGATAGAGTTTGGGAGATTTTAAATGACTTTTTATTAGGAAACTAGGTCCTTTAAATAGAACCATTTGTTTTTCATTTGAAAAAGAGAGAGGCTTCTTTTTAGTTTTAGTTCTGGTTTTAGTTTTTCATTCTCTTTGTTTTTCAGAACACATTTTCATTTTGTTTTACTTAGTAAAGGAGATACTTGGCTTGAAGTTAGAAGAACAAGGCTTCCTTATATCATTTGGAAGAGAGTTTTTCTTGTATCTCACTTTTATTTAATTGTTATTATGTTCAGAATGGTTTTTATTTCTTGTTTGTTTTCTTTTATCTTTAATATGAGTAGCTAAATCCTTTTTAGGGTTCTTATTCTGAATTGACCATGAGCTTATTGTGATTTATGTTAGGTTGTTATATCTAATTCATTGGTTGTTGTTGTGCTTAATATCATTTTAGGACTAATCACCCTAGAATTGAATTGACACTATAGGCTTAATCGAGAGATAGGTTCTGTAGGATTCGGCAATGACCTATTGATTTCTTAATTAGTTGAGAAATAATTAAGTGGATTAATATTGATTAAAGATTGTGTTTAAAATTGGAATTAAAAGGCATTGGGTTGGTGAGAGCTAGTGAACTTAGTGTTAATTAATCTCCAATTAATTATAGGTTTATTTGAGAGGAAAATTTATAGTTTCTAAGATCCCTTCAAAATGAATTAGAACTAGTGCAGACCTAATTGGTTAATCAATCTTTCGAGATGGTCTAATTGAGAATAAAAACTCTAGCTTTTAATATTTGTTTGAATTTGAAATTTACTTTAAGTTAATTTGGTATTAGTTTTAAAAGAAATCTGAACTCTATTTCGTTGTCTAAACAATCAAACATAGTGACTATTTCAGTATTCAATCTTCAATCTCTATGGAACGATATATTTATTTACTAATTAATATTAGGGGTGGTCACGGGCCGGTTTCGGCCCAGAACCGAACTGGAATCGGCCCGGTCAAATTAGGAACCGGGCTGAACCGGCCCTGAACTGAGGGTGGGACCAGTTCAGGGCCGGTTCCACCATTCTAGAACCATGAACCGGTGGTTCCGGTTCTAGTTCATTTTATGAAAAAAACAAATTATGTCAAAAATTCAAAAAATGCAAGTTACAACTCTTTATAAAATTCTACATAATTTTCTATTACTCATGGTATATTTTATTTTCTAAAATTACAGTGCATAAAAACTGAACCAAAAAATAAAAACCGGCCCAGAACCGAGGTTAAGCCGATTCTGGTTCGGTTCCACTTTAGGTCGAACCAGAACCGGCCGGTTCATGAACCGTGGCCACCCCTACTTAATATGATTTTGTGCACTTGCATATTACACACATCAGACATGAAGTCCATCCTCTTGACTAATAGTGATAGTTGGCATGAACGAACTGACTCCTACCATGTGCACATCTTTCCTTAATCTCTTTTTCTTCCCTCCTGATGTTGATTCGCCACCAATAATCATATTTATCACTCCTGATACATCTCTATGAGTCTTATTAATATCCTCTTGATTCTTATTCCGAGTATCTGAACTTCGTTGTCATTTTATAGCATCCTCGGAGAATTTCTTCAAGGAACCTGCTCTCATCAATCGTTCTATCTCAAGCTTAAGGTCTCGACATTCGTCCATGTCGTGACCATGATCTTGGTGATATCTACAGTACTGATTCTTATCCTTTGTTTCGATAGAAAGTGGATTGTGCTTTCAAGGAGTTGGTATATCTATTCCATTTTATTTGATCCACATCAGGATCTCCAATCTGGGGGCGTTTAAGGGGGCGTACCTCTTATCATCATTTCTTGACCCAATGCTCGAGTTATACTCCCTCTTCGTGTCTTTTTTCTCATCTTTCCTTTTCACCCCCTTTTCTTCACTTTCTTTTCTCCGCATCTCTCTCCTATCTTCATCCAGATCGATTAGCTTTGTTGTAATAGCTATTGCTTCTGGAAAAGTTTATGGTTTCTTTGTCATTATTTTATCTATTAGCTTTCCCATCTTTGTTCCATATTTTAATGCTTCTATTGCTGCTTCATTACTCAAGTGCTTAATTTGCACAGCAATTTTATTGAATTTGTCAAGGTAATTTTTAAGTGTCTCATTATCACCCTGTTTATAGAGTCTCAGATCATTTATGCTTTTCTTAGGTGGGATTTTCGTGATGAACCGAGTCCTAAATTGTTCAACCAACTCCTCAAAGGTAGCTATGGAGTTCTTTTGGAAGTCTATAAAACCATCTCTGGGCTATATTCATTAGCATGGTAAGAAATACTCAGCACATAATAGCATCATTAACATTTTGCAATATCACCGTCGTTCGGAATATAGAGACATGAGCTATGGGATCAGTAGTCCCATCATATTGATCTAGAGACGGAACCTTGAACTTTGAAGGTATTTGAGTTGCCATTATGCTGCTAATGAATGGAGTGCTAACAACTAATATACATTCCTCAACCTCGTCCGATCCTGTTCAGACTCTATGCATTGCCTCTCTCAATTGATGATTAAAATCAGTCCTATCTCTTATATGAGTTTCAGACTCAGCTTCATATTCTCTATTGGACTCATGTTGTGGTTGACTCCTATTTCCACGCGACTCACCATGCTCATTTTTGGGTGGTGTTCGTCCATCTGGCTAAGTATTACCAACGGCTCCAGTTGGTGTTGCAGATGTAAGGGGACAAGGGATACCCCCGATTTAAATTCCAATCCCAGGCTCCTGAGTGAGGTATGATAGCTGTTGTTGCACAAAGTAGAGTTGAGATTTGAGATTGTTTACCCACGCCTCTTTATACACTTGAGGTAAATTTGCAGGAATGAACGATTGACTTGCTTCAGCCATATTAGGCGGAGTTAAAAACTCAGAAGGATTTGGGAAGAGGACCGTTGGAAGTGATCTTGTCATATGTTGAAAATGAGCATAATATGATGGAGATGCCCCAATTGATAATCCCCATCGTGAATTATCTGATGATAAATTCAATTGTGGTATGAACGGTTCATAAATTACTATCTGAGGTTGAATGGAATTCTCTCCTTGAGTATTTAGTGGATTTGTAGGCGCATATGTTATTAATGTGGTAGAAGATATTCCTTATGACAGTGATAGTTTTGAAACGTTAGCCATATTGCAGAGCGTTGCTCCAAAGAACTAATGAAAAACTAAAATTGGGAAAACAAGAATGATTCCCACAGACGGCGCCAATTGATGAATGTGAAATCTCCTCTAAACCTGTAAGCACAAAAGAAAGACTAGGATGAGCCTGGAATCCTTGATCGACAGGTTCTCCGATGCTTAAGTTAGAGAAAATATATTCAAGATGATCTAATAAAGAGGAATGTGAACCTATATATAGACATAAAAGAAACATACCTAGTCCCACTCGAATTGGTATTTTAAGAATCGTTGTCCTTTACCAATTAAGTAACTTTATCCTTATTATATAATAATTTCCATATGGACATAAAGTCCTCTATGGACTTGGACTTCTAGATTTGGGCCCATATAAGCCTTCTAGGACTATAATAATGTTCAAAAGTAAACATATCTTTATTATTTCATGAATTACAAAAGTTTAATTAAAACGTATATTTCATAATATATGAATGAGGCATTTGCACAATGCATTAATATAATTTATGAGAAATAATTTATTAGTCATTTCTTTAAAAAAAAATATTATGAGATAGTGGCTTCATAAAATTAATTTTTATTTATTTTTTAAAAAATTATCTCTATGGTCTAATCCGTTAATGTGCATAGAAGGGTTCGAACCCCCTCCCCCTGCTCTCCCCCAAAATCCCATAGGAAACAGACCAGTTGGTTCACTGCTAAAAAAAAAAAAATAGTAACAACAAATGATATATAATTAAGTACCTCAAATGAATTTATTTATTTATATTTATTGCTCATTTATTGATAAAGTATGATATCATACTTGTAATGGATAACATATCGATATGTTATGTTCAAAATAATTATTGCTCATAAATTAGTAACATATCGATATGTTCAAAATAATTATAAAAAATTGTAATTGATAATTAATATTTATATTAAATAATCTACACTTAAAAAGACTAAATTATTAATACATGAACTCTTTTAATTATTTAAATTACATTAACAGTTTTTTCTTCATTCTGTAAATTATATTTATGAGTTGAATGCACATGTATTGGTAGAGACACAGACTTAAAAAAAGTAAATAATGAAAACCATGAAAGGACTCGCACTCTTCCTTGTTGAAAGGGTTAATTAGCAAATAGTAACCTAACCCCTAATTAAAAGGTCCATTTGGTGATCGACAAGTAATCTTCCAACTATGCACCCACATCAATAATTCTCCTTATCTATAATATATACTATAGCTGACGTGATGCCTTTGTGCGGTTCCAAAATGGCCATATGAAATAGCCACCACCCTCTTCTCAAAAAAAAGGAAAAAAAAAAAAAAAAAAGGCCCCCACCCTAAAAGTGGAATCAATATCTAAATGTAACCTCCACTTCCCTTGCTAGTTTCCTCTTTTTCTTTAATTTAATTTTAGCACGATTTTTTTAAAATAGATGTTCTATAAACTATATTATAATATTTCACTTAAAATTAAGTTAACTATAAAATTTTATTTTTATTTTAATAAAACTTAATTAATGAAAAAGAGTATTGTTTGTAAAACCATGTATATATATAATATATATATATAAAATTACGAGTCATCCCATGAAGCATGCCCCTATATATCTAGCTAGCTAAGCGAAATTGAAATAGGTCAGTCACCAACTCCAACCTCTACTATAAATTCCACCCTCCAAAGCTACTCTAACACACTCACGAACCAGTTACAGTTATTTGAGCTTGAGCTTGAAGCCATATTATACATGTCTTCCATTGGAGCTGCTTGTGCTGGAGTTTATGTGATGAGAAAGAGGCAGGAGGAGAAGCTCAAGAAAGCTGGAGCTACAGCAGGAGGTGGTGGAACTCTCATCTACGATAAGAAACTGCCCACTGCTTCTTCTTCAAGTTCAAGGAACAATAATAGGGTTTATCCAGGGAATTTTCCAGGTTCGGAATCTGCAGGAAAACAACAAGAATAATGTGGAAGCTAAACGACTTTTAGCTGTCCATTTTGTACTATGCTTGTGGTCTTTTTCTCCTTTTTCTTAAGTCATATACTATATGATGTGTGAAGCTTGTGTATATATATATTATTGTGAATTGGGGTGTGATTTAATCACCATAAAAAATTGGGGTAATTTTGGCTTTGAATTTCTACTGTTTTTTCTTTCTAGGTTTGATTTTGGTCGTTATCTTATTGTAATAATTAGTGGGTTTTGTGAAATAAATTAAATACAGATCTAAAAATAAATCTTTGCATGTGGGTGCTGCAGTGCTGCCTGGCATATATCATATTATTGCACTCTGCTATTATTATTACTATAATTATTATTTCTTATGACAATCATATCCGGTATTTTATATTAAAATAACAAATAATTTATATGATTATAATTTTTTAATTGTTGTCATTTATATGTTTATACATGTTTACTGTATGGTTAAGTATATATTTGTGTAGTAAATAAGCGATAGGCACTTTATAGGTTTATAGCTTTTTATTTCTATCACTTATATATTGATCCTGTCATTTTTTTTATCATGTGTATATTAAACTGGTGATCAAAATAAGTAAGAAAATCTTTTTAAATATTTTTGAACTTATTTTATGAATTTTATTAATACCTATTCATAGCAGTATAAATGAGCTGAGCCCAACTAAATTGTAGCTAGTTCGAACTTGATAATTCATTTATTAATGAGCTGAATTTATTATATTTTGTAAGCAATTTACGAGTTTTAAAAAAATATTTAAAAATATAAATTTAAATTAAAATTAATCATTAAAAATTAAAATTTATCTATTTATTAAATAAATTGTAATATATTTAATAAAAATTATAATTTGGTTCTAATAATATATTTAAATAAATTTTTACATTTAATATAGGTAAAAAAAAATTATATTATATATTTAATATTGAATTATTAATATATTTAAATTATAAAGTAACACAAACTCTTATTTGAGCTTTTTCACAACTTAGAATTTCCATAATTTACAAATTGTAATAAATTTTTATTAAGCCAAATTTCAAATGGCTCGTGAGGGAATTAGTTGATCCCCAACCGTACCTATTCAGACTTCAAATTATTGTCTACAATCTCTCTCGCAATCATGGGCTCAAGCCCATAATACGAATAAAAAAGAAGAAAAATAAAAACTTTATAAACAATAAGGTGAGCACCGAAAAAAAGTCAGAAATTGAAAGTAATTTTTTTAAAAAAAAAAGCTAAAAAAAACTATTATTTTATATTTAATAATATTTGTTTTAAAATCTATTTTAACTGTTTTTTAAAACTTTTTAAGATATTAACATTTTTATTTATTTTATAGATTTTGTTTAAATTTAAATGTAAATATAGAAAAATTTTAGTTCTAAATTTTTCCAATCTACAAACAATTTAAGCAATAAAAAAAGGAAAGAAATACAATAAAAATACCTAGTAAGAAAGAAAAAGACAGATTAATTTTCTTAAAATGAAGGAGTCATATTATCTCATCAATCTAGGATTATATTTATGTTATTAATATTTTTGTGATGTTGTGTATACACAAACATTTTCTATATTTATGATTAAAATAAATTTATTAATTAAAAAATGACACATGTATCTAAAATATCTATTAAAAATAAGGAGTAAGTATAAATAAGTACCATATAGTTTAAATATTTTACCATTAAAAGTCTATGAGTTTTTTATAACACTTCAGTAACTTGTAGTTTCATATTTATAGCACACAGTTGAGAAAATTTGTTACAACTCGTGATTTTTTTCCACAAGTATCTAAAAATTAAAATTTTAATATAATTTGATAGAATGAGGAAAAATAAATCTATCCATAGTAGTTTTAAGTTGTAATAAAAATAGAAAAATAAAAATAATTTTTTCATATTTTTATTTTAAAAAAATTCTAAATACTATAGACAATAGCACTATTGTTAAATCGATATTAAAATCATAAGGACTTGATTAAAAACTATTTTTTTAATGTTATAAAAGAGAGAAATTACGAGTTGTAACAAAAATTATCACCTAAATGCTATAAATATAAAATCATAAGTATTGAAATGTCAAAAAAAAATCACAATCCCCAATGCTGAAATGCTTAAACCACAAGGTACTTGTTTGTACTTATTATTAAAAATTATATATATATATGTGTGTGAAATATTATAAAACAAATTTAATTTTACTTCAATTTTACAAAACAAATTTATATTAGAGACTATTTTAAAATAACAATAGCATCAGTAGTTCTATATTTTTAAATTGTAATAATTAAATTTAAAAGAAAAATTTTTTAACAAATAAATTCTATAAATTTTACAATTCTCACCATTAGTTCTACTCTATGAACTCTACACCTCAATTTTCATATCTCCTCACTTAACTCGTAACAACCCATCTTCTTACCATGTTAGCTGTTTCTTTTTCCTTTTTTTTCTTAGCAAATTATTCTTCTATTTCTTCTTCCTCACAAATAAATTCTTTTGATCCAATTTACACAACAAAATATATTTAAAAATTTATAAATTTTGACCATTAAAACCATTTTAAAATCAATAAAGATTTATGAGCAAAATTAAAATTAATTCAAATTAAAAAATTTGAAAGTTCATCAAATATAAAATTTCCAATTATTAGTTTTGCACTAAAAAGTAACACCTTGAGAACTTCTAGATTTTGGTCCTCTCTTAATTTTCTTGACAAGGCATGATCAAAATCCTAAAAACATCAAAAACTTAAAAGAATGAAGAATTCGAATGTTCCGATCATAACTAAGACAATCACGATCGTGATCAAGCAATCAGAAGACCTCACGAGCATGAGCATACCAAGGCATCTCGTGATGTCTAAAAGAGTGCTCCTCACAAGAAGGAGTCACGAATCGTGATTATATAAGAGTAGATTATGAGCTTGATCATTGTGCTCCTCACG
Source organism: Macaranga tanarius (assembly GCA_949673435.1). Classification (NCBI taxonomy): domain Eukaryota; kingdom Viridiplantae; phylum Streptophyta; class Magnoliopsida; order Malpighiales; family Euphorbiaceae; genus Macaranga; species Macaranga tanarius. The sequence continues at coordinate 41,903 of CATIWO010469084.1, forward strand.
ATCCATCATCATGATCGTGATCATGCATCACAAATGACATGTCTTTCTTTCAATGGCAATGACAGAAGTAAAACAACTATAATTTCAATCCTCACGATTGCGACCTACATTCTCACGATCGTGATCATACTGTTTCTTACAAAATCTGAAAAATGCATTTAATAGAATAGGAAAAAAAAGAGGAGCTCGAATTCTACATTCCTAACAGCTAGTTTCTTATTGATTCAAGTATAAGTACCCCTTGAATATACATTTAAAAGGTTAGAAAGTTTGTTGAGTGAATTAATTACTTTGTGAATCAATTGCTTTCAATTGTTCTTTGTAATTTTAAAATCTTATATTAACTTTTTGAGAGCTAGGTTGTGTGTAGAGATAGAATTCTATTTTATGTTGTAAATAAAGTTAAAATGGAGTATAATTAGTTAAAATGGAGTATAATTATAATAAAAAAAAGTTCAAAAATCTCCACTCAAAGATAAATAAATTCTAAAAAAAATAAGAATAAAATATTAATTTTTATGATGCAATATGTCAAAATAAAAAAAAAAATATAAAGGTGTCACTTGTCAACACCACAACAATACCTTCTCTTCGTTACTATCACCACTACTACCATCGATTATCATTATCTCTTATATTATTCTCAACTCTAAAAATAGAAAATAATAGTTACGGAGTTCTTAGTTAATACATAGAGAATATTTTTTCATCAATCTGAGATCTGAAAAGTGAAGGTGAAGGAAGCTATTCAAACCTTGTGATTTACAACTGCTTGATCTCCTCCTTGACTTTTTTTTTTCTCTTTTTTCTAGTTTTAGAAATGAGTTTGGATGATCAGTTTGTTGTTGACTTGGCCACAATAAGAAGGCAGTGAACCAACAATTGTGGAGTTCAAACTAACAAGTATATGTATTAGTTCCTTTTTATTATTATTGTTTCGAGCTAATGTAGTCTAATATGGACATGGTAATGACTTTAGATGGATCTATAACATAGTTTTATATGGGATGATGTGTCAAGATGAAAAAAAACGACCTTATTACCATTTCAGATCGCTCTATTTGAGTTAATAGATTAGGAGTAATGGAAATTTTAAAATTTTTATCGGACTTATTCATTAATAATTTTTAAAAAGTTAATTGTTAAAATATTTAAAAATTATAAAACTATCAATAAGAGTTTTATAATTTTCAGTACACACATGTGTATGCATATAAATGACATTAAATCTGTTAAATTAATATTTATTTAATTATAGTCATTGATAGAGGACTTCTTTTTCTCTTCTCCTAGGGTTTCTTCATTTTCCTCTGTTCCTTAAGAGAGTGTCACACAAACTAGTTGAAGGTGGCGCCGTCGTCTCTTCCATTGGTTGGTCAACAGCCGAACCACTCTTCACTTCTTTAGTTTTATAATCTTATTTTTACCTTAAATCTTCTTTTTTTTTTTAATAAATTGGTGGAATTTAGCATTTTGGCTATGAAGGTGCTACCCTTTTAGTAGGTTTTATCAAGATTTAAGAGATCTATTAACAACAATAACATTAAAATTTTGTTGGATATTCTTGACTCGGCTTACTCAATACTCAAGAAAGCTCTTGATTCAATCTACTCGAGATTTAAGAGTTTGACCAATTTCTACTATTTTTTTGTCAAATGGGTCTCACCACATCCATAGTTTAATGAAAGGTAAAGAAAATATTACCTAATTTACTTAGTGTTTAACAAATCTTCTCATTTTTTGGCCTTTGATTGTCAATATATTTTGATTTTAAAGTAATTTGTGGTTTTCTTACCTTGATATGTTGATGTTATAATTATTTCTAAAGTTCTATCTTTTGTCTTTTCTAACTTTAAATGTTCATTGTTAGTTAAAATTATTAGTCAAAATTATTATTGGATAGCTATATTATTAGTTAAAAGAGCCCTTATCTTGTTGATGTAATTTTTATTTTAGTAATGAAATTATTTTCTATCTTAGGAAAAAAAATATAGCTATTAATATATATTATAGTTATTGATACATAAGTATAATCAGTAGTTATAATTAAATAAAAATTAATCTAAATGTTTTAATTCCATTTGTATAGATTCAAATAATTGTATCGTAACAAGAATCCAATTTAAAATATAAAATAATAAAAAGAAGTGTAATTTTTAAGTTTTGGAACGTAAAATGTTTGCCAATATTGTTATTAATTTACTTTTATTTTATTCAACATAAAGAATAAAAAAAATAGATTTCATTTTTAAAATTCTTTTGAAAATAATTAGCTTCATTTTTAAAATGAGGAGGCATCCGTCAGTATATGGAAGCCAATTACACTCTTTTATTATAATGATAGCTAACACAACTTTTTAATTTTATGGTTGATGGTTTGATCTTAACTCTTTAATTTCTTTAATTTTATGGTTGAAGCCAAAAAAAAGTAGATGAATACAGTGGGGAAAAATTTTATTGAGCATACTATTATTATTATTATTATTATTATTTTCTATCTTGTAGTTTTTGAGTTCTACAAAATTGGTTCTATGGTATGTTCAGTGATAATATAACTACCAAAGTCTGTAACGCCGTTTAACAAAGTGATATGACAATATACATGGTGACCGATGTGGACTATTTTTACAATTGGGCCACAATATTAAAAAAAAAAAAGGAAGTGAATGATGTTATTCTAGATCATGAATCCCTAATAATAAGCAGCTCCCATTTCCTAATAACAATTCGTAAATATCATGATTCCTCCTTTCAAAATGAATTCACAGTCATCATAAAATAGTTGCCATTAATTGAATACATGAAGCTGTGGAATTCCTCCTGCAATGATGCTTCATCAAAGATGCTATAAAATGAAAGGAGGCATTTTTGGGGGTGTTTCAAATATGGTATTTCCTAAAAATGTAATTTTTTAAATGGATCGATTCACCAACTTCTTCAACTGGTGATGAAGTGACTCCTCATTGAATGGCGAAAAGTAATTGCAGAAAGGTACGAGAGATTGAACTTGCTCTTGAATTAATAAGATACAATCAAATTATTGCAAGATTATAATATGAATTGGCAAGCTCAAATGAACAAATTCAACCACTGCAAATGGAAGTCAGAGAATACCATCAATTGCTTTTGGAATTGGATCCATGTGCTTTGGTCAAAAAGTGTTCTTTTTTATTATTTTTTATGTGTTTCTTCTTAGATTTTTTGTATGTTTACATGACTAAGAAGAATAAATTTCATGAAAATCTATATTTGCCATGAAATAATTAGTTATTAGCCATTATTTTGTGTATTTATGCAATTGTATCTAGCTTTCTGCAAATACTTTGTAGGTGTTCAATATAATATTTAAATGAAATTCTAATAATGAAAGAATTATATTTCTTATAAAACTATTATCTCTTTAGATGTATATATATATATATATATATATATATATATATATATAGAATTACAATTGAATAAAAGACTTGTACATAGTAGAATAAATAAAAATGACACAATATTTAAATCAAAAAAATAAGTATTTTATATTAACATAGAAATGTTGCTAAATACATAAGTAATATGTCCATAAATATTAACTTCAGCCAGAATTAAGGTTTCTGAGTCACAAAACAAAAATAAAATAAACCAAATTTGTTAAGTTTAATTACAACTCAGTTTTCTGAAACAAAATGAATCAATCCATTGAATCAGGTGGTGATGCTAATTTTGCAACTTCATTTTACATCAGCATCTGCAAACTTGTCTTTCTTATGAGCAATAGGTCTCTGAGTTATAAGTGATGCCAATTCAGAAGCTCTTTCGAAATTTTAATAACTTGATGGCGGTATTATTGATGAAGTGGATTTTTTTTTATTGTAACCTTTATAGCACTGGAAATGGTTAGCTTTTGTAATATTTAAATGGTGAGGTGATTGACTTGATGCTTGATTTTGAGATTGAGTTGGTACTTTAAAAGTTGCTTGTGAAGGTCTTAGTGGCTTGAAATGCAAAGAATCTTTCCTAGCAACACATTTTGTTATAAAAAAAACATGCATCATTTTTCAGTTTTGAAAACTAAATAAACATGTTATAAACTATTAGAAGTTGAATGCATTACTTGGGACTGTTCACCTTCGATTGGCTGAGAAAAATGTATTCTTGGACTTAATGCTTGCTCATTAAGTAAGGATGGTGGTTGTGAACTTGATGTCCTTGTTCTTATATTTTATTTAACCTAATTATTAACACTACAATCCATAAAAATATAACATTACAATAAAAATCTCATTTACAAAAAATATAAAAATGTAATTATCAACCTGCTTATTAGGTAAGGGCGATGGCTGGGAACTTGATGCCTTTGTTCTTAGACTTTCATAAACATGATTATTAACACTCATCTTTGAGTACAATCCACATTAACATAATATGACTAAAGTATGTACTAAATATTTAAAAATGTAAATAAAACATGCTCATTAGCTAAAGGTGATGGTTATGAACTTGATGCCTTTATTCTGCTTTTTGCTCTTTTGTTTATAAATTTTTAAAACACCAAAATAAAACATATTATGTAGTTTTCTATTAAAAAAAAAATTGACTTATTATAGCACATCATATAAGCATATTAAGCATCTCACTACATTCCTTTTTTATTTTTGAAGTCTCATCCTTTTTTGCCATGTTGTTTCACCTATTATTCCTGATTTACAGCCCCTTAATGTCCCTTCTATCTGCAGTTTCCCCATATAAGAAAGTCACCTATTCAAGATACTCTACAATGATTAATTGGTTCTTCACTTGAGCATATTCTTTTTTTTTCTTTGGTCTACCTACAAGCCTCATTGATATGTTAGGCACGATATTAGGAAATTCTATCCTTTTCTACTCCTCCTTGCTTGGATTTGGATTGATAATGTTCTCATAAACAGCTAAATAGATTTTCTTCAAAATAAACTCATGTGCATAGTCTTCAGGAACTTACTTATTAGCATAAATTGTAGATATTGTATGCTTGCAAAGGACACCACTTGTAACAGTCCCAGCCAACCCGCCTGTGATATTGTCTGCTTTGGCCACAAGACACCCAGCAAGGGCCCTCATGGGTTTAAAATGCGTCACAGTGAGAAGGTATCCACCCCCATATAAGGAAGGCTTCGTTCTCCCTCCCAACCGATGTGGGATAGCACACGACCATCACTCCCCCAAGGGGCCCCAGCGTCCCCGCTGGCATACCGATTCGGGCCCTAAGCTTTAATGTAGCACCCTCTAGGTACTACATACAAGTGTTCCAATGACATAACAACACGTGGCATAAATATTTTTTTTCTAATTTAAAAGAGTTATACATTTATACCAAAAACCTTGTTTAATACATATTGTACCTTAGTGTACATATATAACTTGTTATCAAAATAGATACATTGCTTAAAAATAAAATGCTTGAATGTGATGATGATCATGATGATCATGATGATGGAGATGTCAACACCAAGCCTGCCCTTGACCCACCTGAGCTCATACGAAACACACTTCAAGCTAGATTAACTAACCTGAAAAACCACAATTGCAAAGGAATGAGCTTGCAACTCAATAAGTAATTATTAATACAACCATACATATAGTTCTTCTCTAGAACTAATTAAGAATAACATATAGAATACATTACAATACATCAAAATATAAGAATTTAACGTTTAGACTGCACATGAGAGTCCAAATGTCAAAGGTGCAAGTGAGTACTAAAATGTCAAGCTAAATTAGAGAATTTTAGAAATATATTTTGGAAATTTTAAAACTTATAATTTGTATAGGACTCTTTAAGGTTTCCGTAGCTTCAAACCACGCCTCATTTGGAGGTCTACAGCTCAAATTATGGTCAAAATACGAAGACATCAGTGCGCGGAAGGAGGGTCGGTTCGTTGCTGAGTCGTCAACCATCTTGCCGAGTCGGCAACTCGGGTCGCAGGTACGACTCGGCAAGGGCGCACAGAGGCTAGCCTGACTCGACTCTTCGGATCACGCTGCACTCTTTCGACCATAACTTCCTCTACTAAACTCGAATTTAAGTAATTCAAAAAGCTACGGAAAGCTAATTCAAAAAGCTACGGTAAGCTAATTCAGAGGGCTATAATTTTTATAAAGACACCTGGGCTGAATGCATTTATATGAATTGACTAAAATACCCTTGAAGTGGGTTGTGATGTCAAAGCACACTCAAACCAAGCTACAACAACCCATTCTAAGCATACTAAATTACACCAAACATCCAAAACATCACAACAAGATTTTCAAACATTCAATCAACATTATTGGTGCCTCATAGCCATAACAATACATTCATCCACATTCAACATGTATGAAATATAATGCGATAGTGCATGTTATGCAAGTTACATATATCCGGATGTCTTTCCTCACATAATTTTCCTCACATTTAGCCTCATTGGCTATATTCCTCACATTTCATTTTCAATCAAATGGCCATTACTGAGACTCTCTGCCCAGCTCAGTCTCAGTTATCATATTCAGTGGAGGCTCTCTGCCCAGCTCAATCTCCACTATCACACACATTCCTCACCATTCACATCAATCAAAATGCACATGTATATATATATATATATACTCTTATTCATAACAATTTATAATAGAAAATAAACCGTTCATATACCAAAAATAAACCAAAAGTATACTAACCAATCATCATTCTCAAAATCCTCACATTTCAACCATTATGCATATGAACTTTATCATTATAATTCAACATCCATTTTCACAACAACACATATAACCATACCACCTCAAGTGGCATACATTAATCTCAATTCCACAATACACTATAACATCTTCACAACCAATAATGCAATCTTCTCATCAACCATATACTCACTAAACACACATCTCTTCCTTACCATAAATAAAAGCATACATAATCAAACAACTTTAGTTATATGAGAATTATTATATGTAAGCATTGTATTAACAATTACTTATCAAAAGCTTGAACTCTATCTCAAGCAAAACCCTCCTAATTAGTAGGGCCTCCTTCTCTTCTTCCAACTCCTATATATCATTACATACCAAAACCAACAATTAACCATAGCAATTCACCCCTAATACACAAAATGGAATTAAAATGCTCCTCACTCAAATGGACCTCAAGACACACACACTAATCCAAAAACCCCCAAATTATTACTGGAGCTAGGGTTACTCATCTATTTCAAATT
>CATIWO010469132.1:0-17547 GCA_949673435.1 Macaranga tanarius
TAATAATAATAATAATAATATCATCATTATTATTATTATTATTATTATTATTATTATTATTATTATTATTATTATTATTATTATTATTATTATTGTTTACAAAAACTATTGTATTCAAAAAAAAAAAAAAAAGCTTCATACATTATTGGCTCTGCATGGCATAATTAAAAAAAATGGTACAGCCATTCCGCCGCTTCAAGTGGCGGAATGGTTGTTTTAAAAAAATATATATATATTATTGGCTCTGCACCATGCAGAGCCAAGTAGCTTTTTGCCCTTTCAAAACAAAACGCTACTTCAAGTAGCGTTTTTTCCTTTTAAAACAAAACGCTACTCCAAGTAGCGTTTTGTCTAAAACGCTATTCTGACCAGCGTTTTCTTTGTCTGACCATTCTTTCGCCTAGCATCACCCTAAATTGAGAAATTTTTTTCCTTTTCACCTATAATTGGTAAATTCTTTAACAATTACCATATTTTGAGAATTAAAATTTTAAACTACCCTAAATTGGTAAATGTCCCCTATTGGTGCCTTGATCACTCGCTACATTCCTTCTTTACACCAACTCGCTGATATTTTCACTAAAACCCTAGTTGCCATGTCCTTTATGCAACTTCGCAATAAACTGCGAGTACACTCAATCGTTCCCTCCAGCTTGAGAAAGGGTGTAAACGGTAACCTATAGCCTCACTAATAAAAAAATTCAATAAACCTAAGTGGCAAGCATGGCTGTATGGCCTTCATGCAATATCAACCTAAGTGGCAAGCATGGTTGTATGGCCTTCATGCAATATCAACGGCGTGGCAAACTTTTCTTTATTATTAAATAACAAACATAGGTGCATGGGCTCTCAAGATGCTGTATGGTCAGAATCATTTTTTTCTTCTTTCTAATAGTTACCGTTTGTAATATATTCTATATAGAAGATGATGGCCTTCGTTGGCCAAACAAGGAATGAGAATTATTCTTTTGTTCTTACTTTCTCTACACTTCATTCTTAGTCTACACTTCATTCTTTTGTTCTTACTTTCTCTAGGAGTACCTATACCTAGGATTGTAAATGAGTTGAGTCACTTGCAAGTTACTAATAATTTAATTTTAGATATATAATATATACATTTCTATTCATTCAAATATTTGAAAAATATATTATTATAATAAAATTATAATTTAATGACTTATTTAGTAAATAATTTATTTGAAAATTTTTAATAAATAATTTTATTTTGTACTTTGTATTTTTTAAAAATTTCTTTTAAGTAGTTTAGACTTGTTTAAGCCCTAAAATAGCTCGTGAATACTAAGTAGTATAGTAAACTCGGCTTGATTATAAATGAACCAAGCACAAGCTAGTTAAAGATCGGCTTGACTCGGCTCGTTTACACCCCTATCTATACCTTAGTTCCAAATATTTTATTTTATTTTATTGTACAACAACAACAATAATAATAAATTGATTTTTTATATTTTGTTAATTTTTATTAAGCTTATCAAATATAGAATTAAGAATAAATTAATACATGTATTATTATTTTTTATATAATTAAAATTTAATTATTAGAATTTCACAATTTTCCTAATTTAATAATTTAATAGTTATACACTATTTATAAAATGGTAGAACAAATTTTTTTTTATTTTATTATAAAAATAATATATCATACTAAAATGATTAAACCTATTAAAGTTTAATTGTTTAAAAATATTGAAATGTAATTACTTAGGAATCTAGGTACTAAAATAATTTAAAAAAAAGGCAAAAGACCATTTCAACACTCTCAATGGCGAAATGGCCTTATAAAAAAAAAAAAAAAAGCTCATTTCGCCACTGCAAATGGAGAAATAGTATGAGAAGGGCCATTTTGCCATTTGAAATGGCGACATTGTAGTTGTGTGTCACATCAGCCAAAATTCACTATAAATTGAGAATTTTTTTCAAACAACCATATTTTAGGATTTTTTGGAAAAATAATCACAAATTGATAAAATATTTATTTTTTTTACCCTATATTGGAAAAAAGCCCCAAAACTTGAAGCCCCGTGGCTCTACTAGCAAAAGATAAAAATTAAAATATTGGTTGTGCCAGAATATTGCAATCTTCTTTAAAGTTTCACAGTGGTAGACACTTTGTGGCAATCCATAAAAAGAGAAACTTTATTTTGCTGGGCATATATCAAGATTCAGAGATTTAAATTTGCAAATCATGGCACCTTCTATACACTTCTCAATCAAATGCTCTCCAACAAATCTGCTTCGTCAAAAACCCAAGATATTTTTAAACTGTTAATGTATTTCTCTTTGCTTTGCTGTTCTTTATTACACATGTACAGTGCAAGAAACAGAGCAATTGAGTACCTTTTCTTGAGATCACAAAAATTTTTTGCCCCCTTGGATCTTTATAATGCTCATAAGGCTTGATAGAAGAATCACAAACATAGTATGTAATTGGATATAGCAACGCCTCCAACTGAGATTTTTTTTTTCCGGCATTGCGCGAATGAAGAAGGAGGGGTGGGGTAACGAGTAATATTTTTTTATGTAAAAAGGCACGAAAGAAATTTTTAAAAAATTAAAGTTTTTGATAAATATGAGAAAAGATCATATCCCAAACCCCAAAGATCCAAGTCCAAAGAGGACTCTATGTCCACATAGAAAATCAATATTTAATAAGGATAAAGAGACCTAATTGGTAATATATTAGGACTCATATAATACTAACCCGAATAGGATAAAGTATATCTTTCTTATGCCTATATAAAGGCTCATATTTCTCTTAATTTATCTATCTTGAATGAATATCTTCTCTGACTTAGGCATCGGAGAACCTACGGATCGAAGATCCTAAGCTCATCCAAGGTTTTCTTTTATGTTTGTAGGTCCGGAGGAGGTCCGGCATTCATCAATTAGCACCGTCTGTGGGAAAAATCACTTCCCTAATTTAAGATGTTCATAATCTAATTCTATAACATGGGATATTCTATGTATAATTCCCGTATGTACATGGCATCTTCTTTACCACAAGGGTGGTTTTCTCAAGTGAAGATAACAAGGCATTGCACTTTCAAATTAGCATGCAACAATAGTTTTGAAAAAAAAAAAAACTCTTCTTCTTGTTGGCAGCCATGGCAACACGAATTAAGCAAAAAAGGAACAAGAACAATAATAACAGAGAGGGTGATTTGTCAAATATAGTAAATTCATGCACCTCATACTGGCAACACTACTCCAATTACCTGCAGTTGCAAAAAATATTTGATAATATGAAGTAATTCCCAGCATCTGATTATTCATGTGTAGCCAGGTGATTTTATACCCTCTCTGCAAGTTCCACAACATTATGTACTTTGCAAGCCCCCACGATGGTAGTCTTCTCAAGCCCCCAAAAGGGTTCCCCAAATAATGTCATTCGCATGCTTTGGACAAGCCTAAAAGCTTCCTCAAGACACCCTCCTTGACCCAAGTAATCAATCATACAACCATAATGCTTGATGCAGGGAACAATACCATAAATCTCTCTCTATTCAATTAAAATAAAGAAGACCTTCATAAACAAAGCTTGCATGGGTACAAGTGTATAAAACACCAATCAAAGAAACTTTTTCAGGGTTAAACCCCTTTAGCTGCATTCTAAAAAAAAAAGCTCAAGTACTTTTCCACCATGCCCATGCACAGTAAGCCCTTGGAGTGCGCAATTCCAATATACTAAACCTCTCCAGCTGAACTTCTCTTTATTTCCTTACATAATTGTTAATAGTAGTGGTAATCTTGGTGAGAAATAATAAACACAAAAGAAGAAATTAAACGTGCTCATGGCAAGGATATTTCCCACTTAAGACTACTCTAAGCAGGCAGTTTCTAATATCTGCATGACTAATATTCTCCAAATTACAGGTTTCGGAGGAAACATTATCAAATGTTATGAGTAGGGGGTTCAAGGAAAAAGATGTGAAAAAGGCATTAAGAATGAGCAATCAGGATGTTAAAATTGCCATTAATTTTCTTGTTGAAGAAAAGGAGAAGAGAAAATAGAAATGAGAAGATGACCTTAGTCACAGAAAAAAAAAAGAGTTATTGTGAAAGATGATTCCATGGAAACTAATGCATCATATCCCCTTAAGGGGGAACATCGAAGAAGGTCATCATAGATGGAAGAAAATAGGAGTATGATGTCAAGTACCTTATTGGGAATCATCCACAATCTAGAGCTCAATATCAAAATTCTTCAATTGTTGCAGATATTCCATTCATAAATGTAAGAATTTTCACATCAGAAGCAACCTATAAAATACCCATCAAGCTAAAAACGCGGGCAATATATACCTCCAAATCAAGATTCTGGTGATCTTGCAAGAACTTGGTATAACGATGCCCCTTATTTATTCAGTGCTGCTGTGGGGTTTGATCTGAAAGCAAATGAAAGTGTTCCAATTAAGTTTAATGATCTTCCAGAGTTGATCCTAATTTCAGCTACATTATCAGGAGAAGCTAGGCAGCCAACTTATAAAGACTATATGATTATAGTTAATGATACATCGAGTTAGTTGCCAGTTCATAGGAATACTCATACAACTATAAGCAAATTAATAATTTTTGGAAAAACTGCTAACCATAGTCACCTTTCAACACTAGCGCAAATTCTTTGTCGCCATTTGTCTATGAATAAAATGAAACAAGCAATTAACAATTTTAGTGAGGCTAATGTCATTGGTGTTGGAGGCTTTAGGAAGGTGTATAAAGGTGTTATTGATCAAAAAACAAAAGTGGCAATTAATAAATTAAACCAACAATCTTAACAAGGAGTTCATGAGTTCCAAACTAAGTTAGAGATGCTTTCAAAGTTGAGACACAAGCATCTTATCTCTTTGATTGGATTCTGTGAAGAAGATAGAGAAATGTGCTTAGTTTATGACTATATAGCACTTGGAACTTTGAGGGAGCATCTATACAAAATAAAAAGATCTAAGCTTTCATGGAAGCAGAGGCTAGAAATTTGCATTAGTGCAGCTAGAGGACTTCATTATCTTCATACAGGAGTAAAATAAACAATCATCCATAGAGATGTTAAGAAAACAAATATTCTCTTGGATGAAAATTGGGTTGCTAAGGTTTCAGATTTAGGTTAAGCACTGTCAGAAATACGAACTCCATGATGTAGCTCATATTTTTCACGCAATCCCTTAAGTACCAAAACTATGTCTTCAATTGAAGGATGATCAACATAAACTTACTAGAAACGACGCTTCAAAGCTCCATGAATGGTATTCTAAATTAGCACCCACCGTGGGGCAGAAAGGAGGAGATTTAATTTTCCCACCAGGAAAAGCATTAAGAGTAGGAGATTCTAGCTCTATGAACGTATTTACAATAATAGCCTTAGCTTCTCTCAGCCTTCTGGAGATTCCAAAAACTAAAAACACAATAACAACAACCACCACCAGCAGTAGCGATGGATGTAGAAGGTGAAATTAAAGTTTCAAAAACTGAGGGCGAAAAGAAGGATTCAAGAGCTATATGCTCTATTTACTATAGAAATCTCATCCTTATTAATCAACGTGTGCAAGCCATCTCCATTTATGGACACGGATTCCACGAATCATGCTAGCTAACATACATGGAAAGATATTCAAAATATAAGAAGTACACTTGTCCAATATGCAACTAGACTTGCAGGAAAAGTAAACATATAATACTGGCCAACAACATCAATAATTTGTCGTGGTAAAAACACACTGCCCAAAGGCACAAACTAGTCCTATAACTTCAATGCAGGGATAAAAAGAGTGGCCAGGCTCTGATGGGTGATAGAAACAAAGCATGATGTCCTTCCACTTCCAAGCTGCTCTTTCCTTGCATAAGCTCAAACAAGCAGATAATAAAGGCCAAGAAAGACATCCCCATATGAATTAGCAAGCGTACTAACAAAGACAATATCATCAATAGATATAAGTTTCCTTCCTTAATTATTTTTGTAATAAAGTAATTATAACTCATTATAAATGCATATTCCTATAATATAAATACACATTTATCTGAATGAACACAAGTTACATGATTTAATTTTAAATGGTAACTACCATTGATTTTAATTTAAAGCATTAATTTGCCATTATATTATATATATAATATAGCACGAGCTTTTTATCTAATATTTGATATCGCCTATCATGGATAAAATAACTATACCTATTTGCAATGCCATATCATAAATCTTTACATAAATTTCTCATGTAATATTGTGATATATTCACTATACATGTGTTGTTGTAAAATCATGGATGATCGAGTAGGCTATCATTTTACCATAGAAGGCAAATATTGTTTTCTTGTAGATAAAAAATGGCTCACGAGCCGGAGCAGTAAAATTATGCCTTTGTAAATTTTCCATTGTCACATATTATAAGTGAAAAAATTGTGCATGAAGCTGATATAATTATTCTTTCCCGTACGAATTGAGGCATGAATCTCCCTCCTTAAAAAGAGCTTTTTGTTCACAAAGAACTTCACATGCAAACAAAATTGATACCAAAAGAAGGCGAAAAGGTAGCTGCATAAGCTCACCCACTTTAGTGTCATTCCAAAAAGAAAATGGTGGACAAAGTACAAAGTCAACAACACTTGAGCTTTGATAAAGCTCAAAGCCAAAAATGGAAAATTCATGAAACGTCACAAAGCCAACATCGATAATGAATGAGTTTTGATAAAACTCAAAAGACTAAGTCCAAAAAATCAGACACTCTAAGTGCCTTATTAGGCCTATATATCGCTTGATTAGGAAAATATTATTCAAAAACTCGGACACTCTAAGTGCCTTATTAGGCCTACATATTGTCTGATTAGCAAAAAATTATCCGAACATTCGGACACTCCAAGTGCCTTATTAGGCCTACATATCGCTTGATTAGTGAAAAATTATCCAAATATTCGGACACTCCAAGTGCCTTATTAGGCCTAAATATCACTTGATTAGCGAAAAATTATCTGAACACTTGGACATTGCAAGTGCCTCATTAAGCTTACATATCACTTTATTAGTAAGACTAGTCCAAACATCTACACATATCGAATGCATCAACATTAAAAGTATAGCCTCATGAAAAATATATGTTTGTTTGATTAGTAAAGCAAGAAATGGAGGAACCTTTGGATACCATCACCTCATAAAGGCCAATAATTCTATTGCTTGTATAGCAATATATAGATGTCACATGGACATAACATGCAACCGTCTTTTCGAATGTTCGAATGTTATAAACCTCCATCTTTACAGATGACCAAAGTTTATGAACATTCATTTACAGATGTCCAAAAGTAACAATCATTATACTAAGTGAATATCGTAACATACGAGTATCAGATTATACAAAGGTCTAATCACATCTACGATTCAAAATAACAAGCACCTTCAGAAGAATAATGTATTAAGCTTTTATAAGCTGCTTAACATTACGAGCTTGAGATAAACTCTATTCGAACATAAATATTTGATATTATTTGATGGGAACTCTTGAAAGTCCCAAAAGGATACGTTCGTAATAATACAAATTTTGAGGAGTCATGGATAACATTCATCTTCAACTCAAAGGTTACGGGTTTGGAAATGATATATGGTAACAATTGAGTTAAAAACTTCAATAATTTATAATGAAATCTATTAAAACATCAGAGCTTGTGTTATGATGACTTATAATACTCACCAAATACGAGCATAATGCTCGATGCTTAAAGACACAATATTCGTCTGTAACGAGCACTACTTGCAAATACATGTTAATTGTAAGAAGTCATTTGTACAAATATCTATGTATGACACTTGTACAACATGCTTGTATGAGTCTCATATAAAGCAATGATAATCGAGTGCATTCTAATAAAGCACAAAGTTAGGAACGTAATTCAGCAGTTAATTTAGCATTGATTTATGTTATTCCAGCTATATAGATTACCGTTGTATTCTTTATGAAACAATATCACATGCTTGCTTGTGTATATATACCCTGTACACTTTGTAAAGAAATACATACAAAATAAAAATAAGATCATTACAGAGCTTTCTTTTATGGTATTAGGGCCCTCTCTATCCAATGAATAGAGAATTTTCTCCTCAAAATTCTTAATTTTTTTATACTCTCTTTTGCTTCTGGCATTATAATAAAATGGCTAACTCATCATCATCCTCACCCTCTTCTCCAAAATCATCAGTAGCTATGCACCTACAACTCTCACAACATAAAGTAACATTATTCCCTCCAATGGCAATCTAATCTCCCCTAATGCCTCAGCTCAAATACCATTCAAACTCTTAAAAGAAGGAGGAAATTATGCCTCCTGGAATAACATCAACAAGCCACCCAATTTTATCTTTCATCCCTACGTCTCCCTCACTCCCATTCCCTTTAATCTTTCTCAACAAGAGGAGGAACATAATTCAGCAGCTTCCCAAGTAGCAATTACTCCCTAAAATTCGTCTCCAAGTAAGGAAACTCCAACTTCTACCTCTAGTCCCAGCAAGGAGACTCCTCTAGTCCAGAATTCCTCTCCATCCTCACTTTTTCCTCCTCCATCCTTACCTCACCGCATGACCACAAGAGCACAAAATAATATTCATAAACTAAAAATTCCATTTAATTTAAACACCACCTCCACTACTCCCCCTCCTCCCACCATTGAACCTACCTCATTCACCCAAGCTAATAAATATTCTGAATGGTTTACTGCTATGAAAGAAGAAATTACTGCTCTTAATCAAAATAAAACCTGGACATTTGTTCCTTACTCCTCCACACAGAACATTATCGGATCCAAATGGGTATATCGAATTAAACGACACCCAGACAGATTAATTGCACGTTACAAGGCTCGACTTGTAGCTAAAGGGTTTCATCAATGCCTTGGTATTGACGTTACGGAGACTTTTATTCCCTGTTGTTAAACTTGCCACCATTCGACTTGTACTTAGCTTAGCAATATCTCGTGGTTGGGTTTTGAATCAGTTGGATGTTAATAATGCTTCCTTGCAGGGCACTTTATCTAACCATATTTTTATATAACAACCCAAGGATTTATTGATCCAGCATATCCTCACCATGTTTATAAACTGTATAAGGCTATCTACGGCCTTCATCAAGCACCTCGTGCATGGTACACTGAACTCAGCTCCTTCCTTTGTGTCAATGGGTTTGTCAATTCAAAAAGTGATACCTCACTATTTATTCATCGCTCTACCACCAATATCATGTATCTTCTTGTGTATGTTGATGATATAGTCATCACTGGTAGTGATTCTTATACAATTCAACATTTTATCACCATATTAGCAAGCCACTTATCTTTAAAAGATCTTGGTTCACTCAACTACTTCTTAGGCATTGAAGTTCTTTAAACTACCACTGGGTTGTTCTTATCTCAAAAATAGTACATACTAGATCTACTTTAAGAAACCAACATGCATGAAGCAAAGGAAGTCAGCACACCTCTTTATCCATATGAAGCTCTTAAACTCCACAATGGTTCACCCAGTCATAATGCAATAGAATATCGTCAAGTTCTTGGCTCCCTCCAATATTTGTCTTTAACTCGACCTGATGTTAGTTTTGTAGTTAACAAACTTGCCCAGTTCATGCATAACCCATCTTCCACTCATTGGAGTGCTATTAAACGTGTCCTTCGTTATTTAAAAGGCACCTCTCACTATGGTCTCTTCTTATCTGCTAGCTCTCCTCTTTCACTCCATGCCTTTACAGATTCTGGCTGGGTAGGTAATGCAGATACCCGCCATTCAACTTCAATATATATCATCTTCATGGGATCAAATCCTATTAGTTGGAGTTCCAAAAAATAAAACACCATTGCCCGTTCTTCTATAGAAGCTGAATATAGAGCTATTGCCACTGCTATGGCTGAAGTCAATTAGTTGTCTAACCTTCTCGGTGAACTTAGCATTTCTCTTCCATCTTCACCCACTATCTACTGTGACAACATTGGAGCTAGATATTTATATTCTAATCATGTTTTTCACTCTCGAATGAAATATATTGTAATTGATTTTCACTTTTTTGTGATCAAGTCGCTTAAAATTCCCTTCGCATTGCTCATGTTTACTCCTCTGATCAACTTGTAGACTCATTAACAAAGCCCCTAACACGTCAGCTTCATCATTGGCATCGTACCAAGCTTAATGTCCTTCCTGGACCATTGCGCTTGCGGGGGCATGATAGAGCACAAAGTTAGGAACATAATTTAGTAATTAATTTAACATTGATTTATGTTATTCCAGCTGTATATATTACTGTTGTATTCTTTAGAAAATAATATCACAGGCTTGCTTATGTATATATACCATGTACACTTTGTAAAGAAATACATACAAAATAAAAATAAGATCATTATAAAGCTTTCTTTCACATTCGAACTATACTCATACTATAAGACATTACTGAAAGGAATAATCGATTTGATATTCGATCATCCTTATAAAGAATGAGCAATTCGATGCTCGTAGTGGGAGCGTCTTTATGCTCATAAAACCCGAATGATTTGCTATTCATTGGCAACAAAACTTCTCATTATGGATCTCGTAATAAAATTGAGTATTTTTTTATGAACACTGTATACCTAAACGGGTCCTTATAAAAGGCTTGAACATTCGTTAAAGCACTTATGCTTATAGAATACGAACGTTACTCCGTAATTAATGATAAACTACTAAGCTCCGATGCATATGATATACGAATATCACGAAGCTCGTGAGAAATGAACGAGTTCTCAAAAATTGTAAGAAACGAATGTGTTTCATAGTACTGGAAAGGGTCTTCAATAAAGGTACAAATCTTGGAATTTATAAAAGATGAGTATCTCGACATTCGTGAATTTTTGCTTGAAATAAGCAGTCGGAATGAAGAATCAATTTTTATCGAACATAAATATTCGATACCATTAGGGGGGACTTTTAATAAATATGAGAAAAGATCATGTCCCAAACCCTAAAGATCCAAGTCCAAAGAGGACTCTATGTCCACATGGAAAATCAATATTCAATAAGGATAAAGGGACCTAATTGGTAATATATTAGGACTCATACCATATTAATCCGAATAGGACAATGTATGTCTTTCTTATGCCTATATAAAGGCTCATATTTCTCCTAATTTATCTATCTTGAATGAATATCTTCTTTGACTTATAGGCATCGGAGAATCTAGGATCGAGGATCCTAGACTCGTCTAAAATTTTTTTTTTTTTTTGTAGGTCCGGAGGAGGTTCGGCATTCATCAGTTTTCAAGTAATAAAAATATAAAATTAGGGTATTTAATTAGAAAGAAAAGATTCTCTTATGGGCTCACTTTCAACCAGTCCCAGGAGGAGGGGCTGGTTCATGAAAATTTATTGACTGTTGATTTAGCTTGCAGCAAATGTTAATATACGTCCTACTTAAATGTAAATGTTATACATGCAGGGGTATCCAGTAAGGGATGAGATGTTGATCACACGATGGAAGCTGCCCTATCTTCGCCGTGATTTATTGAAACACGATATCCAACTTCCATTATTTTTCCTCCAAGAAATTTTCCACTTAACTTCTTCTCGTCGAAAAGAAAGCACTCTGAATAGGCTTGCTCTTCAGTTTTTTGAATCCTTGAGAAGTGGCATAGATGAAATGCCAATCAAGGATTTTGATATGGTAGGAGGCAACTATCTGCATTTATTGGCTCTGTTTCACTCTTGCTTCATTCCCACGAAAAATGGTCGTCGTTCACACACACAACGACGAAGAAATGGCCCTCCTTCACAAGCACAACAACAACAGCAAAGTAATGGTCTTTCACCCGCACAAAAACAAAGTTTAGACAAATTCAAAATAGACATAGTTTCAAGGAAGGATTGGGTTCCTAATAGTTTCAAGAAAAATTCGGGAAAGCCTCTGGAGATAGTGTTCAAGAATCGGAGATTGGAAATTCCCACAATAACCATAGATGAGGGAACCGCCTTTGTGTTGAAACATTTGTTGTCCTATGAAGTGTGCAACAGCTATGTGAAGCCCTATTTTTCACGTCTTGTAGAATTTTTTTTTACGAGCATTGTCAAATCAGCAAGAGATGTATCTTCTCGGGCGAAATGATGGACAGCAAGTGATCGATTTCTTCACTATCTGTCAAAAGGCCTTATATTTGATCCAAACAATTGTTACATACGCAAGCAAGTGCAGATATCAACAGTTACACAAAAACTCCATTGAGGATGCTCCAAACCATTTTCGTTGTTAATCCACGGATCCTCCTTGGCATCATCTTGACCTACGTCAGCCTCATACTCACTATAAGTTTTCATAGATTCAGAATTTAGACATGGCTGGGACGAAGTCAATGCATACTTAGATTCTAGTAAAATGATTTCATTTGTTCTAATTTTTTTAAGGAATTTATTCTAAATTTGGATTAAATGTTTAATTGAAGTTTGTTTTAGTTTAATTAATGTATTTTTTAATTGTTTCAATTCTTTCTAATTGTGTTTTAAAAATCTAAATGTATTTTTAAAAAATTAGTTTAAAATTTTTCCAAAATAAATCTTCTTAAATATGTGGTTAAATGATAAAAATCAATTCGTGTTTAAACATGTAAATAGTTTGAGGATGAATAATTTTAACAAAATCTCTAAATGATATTATGTCCGATGAGCTCGACTAGTAAAATGTAAAAAGAGTACAATTCATGTTTAAAAAAGAAAAAGACAGTTAAATAATAAATTATTGCATAGGAAAACAGTTGTTTTGAAATTTCAGTTATAATCATGTAGTGAAAATAAATTAAAATAATATTAATTGTCTATTAATTGAAAAATATTAATATTTAAAAATTAAAATAATTAACAAATTAGTCCATATTTTAATAAAATATTTTTGACAAAAATTAAAGTTCTTATATTATATTTATAACTCAAATGTACTTATAAAAATATAAAATTTGACAATTTAATATATAACTCAAAATTTTAATATATATATACATGGTAAAAATAAATTTAGGTTGTAAATATAATTTAAAATTTTCTTTTTTTTTTTTGTTAAAAAGTTCTTTATTAAAATATGGACAAATTTTTAAATAAGTAAAATATTAGGGTGGTTTTTTTTTTTTTTTAAATGTTCAGGTGTCTTTTTATTTACCTATAGTGTCAAATTGATCGAAAAATGTGTGAAAGGACTAATTTGACTTTGCCACAAATGAACAACTCTCCTCTTAATTATCTTATCGTCTAGGTCTCCTCTCTGAATGTAAAGGTGGTTTTGGTTTGCTAAACATCTTAATCGTTATAGGGTTGCCACTAGAGAGAGAGAGAGTCGAAGAGAGTAAATGTTTTTTTTGGATGTTTGAGGGGCTGTTTGATCTAGAAAGAGCAAACAGTCCCTTCCTTCTTCTCTTTCTATTTTTTTTCTAGTTAATTAGTCATATGTTATTTATTTTGGTAGTTATTTTGAGAATTTATCTACCATTTATGGGTTTTTTTTTTCTTTTTTATGAGTTTTAGAAATTTATTTATGGTGATAAATGGAGATTATAAGACACCGGTCGATGATCGTGGACGATTTTTCTTCCTTTTCTCCTCAACATTCTTCAATTAGCATTTTTAATATAGTGCTGTAAAAGGTGTTCAAGGCCTTAATAACTATAAAAAAATCCTCTCTTTTCTCTTTGAAACTTGAAATGTAAGAGTTTCTATATTACGAAGACTAAGAAAGAGTAGTTTTTTTGTGAAGAATTCAAGTGGTGCTCTCATGTAAAAGATTTGATAAAATTTAGTTATATTACTCTTGAAATGTTTACTTTATTTAGATGCAAATCATTGTGCTAGATCTATTTCTGTATTACTATGTTTTCTTTGTATAATCTCTATTTTTATGAATGAAATTTTATCTTTGGCAAAAAAAAAATTCTGTCTTGGAGAGAGGGTCGGCTCCGTCTTTCATAAGATCTAAGATTGTGATTGGAATTTTTTTCATTCCAGCCACAGCCCCAATTGTTTCCTTTCCTCTAGTAGTGCTTTCTCTATCTTCATTATCAACAAATTGAATTTTCTTAAAAGTTATTTCTATGGTATTAAATTATATTGACCCCTTGGTAGGTTTCTTAGTTTATAAAAGTGGTGGTGCTATACTTCCTCAGAGATGATTCAAGAACAAATTTCTCAGAGCTTTTTTCAGTGTTACCCTCATGGAGTAATTTATCTCAATTGGAAATGACCACAACTATAAGCTATAGGAGCTAGAAACATTAATCTGACTAACTAGTATTCAATAATCTCTAACCTCGATGTTAGTGTTCCAAGTCATCGTGGCATACATCTAGTGAGTGCCTTCTACTGTTAGTGGTTATTTTTTTATCCTTCTTTTTGTTATCATATCATTTGATTTCGTATTGTCTTTCTCTAGCTTTGTTGTTATTGGTTTTATCTGTATCTGTTATGAGATGGCCACATTAGCCATTCTTATTTTATGTATTTGTGCAGCTACTAAGTTGGCGAGAAAATGCCCCTACTGAGTTTAATTTTGTGTTAGGAGATGTTTTGTAAGTATGATGCCTTTGATATGTACTAGACTTTTCACAATAATGAATATCTATTTTAATTATCTTTGATGTGTCTATATATATTCACGTAGAGGAAGTCTAAACAAGATAAATATTATCAATTGTTAATTCGCGCACGAATACCAGTCAACAATATTCTATAACCTGCAATTCTCAAATTCAGGGAATAAGCAATAAAATTCACAGAATTTTGGAATAATCAAAAAAATTTTGGCTCGTTTCCAATAAAATTGGGCTCTGAATTTGCAAAAATCCGAAACTCCAAAGTTACCTGAAATTATGAAAATGCCATTATCGTAGTTTTTCAAAATTTTCCATGGACACACATGTAATCTCATATGCATCATTCTCCCCATACTGGACAAAATTCGGCCTCGAATTGTCATCATTAGAAGAATCACATGCATAAGGAATCAAATGCTTAATATTGAAAATATCAGCAGTGCGAATGTGACTAGACAACTTCAAACGGTAGGCATTAGGATTGATCTTCTCAACGATTTCCACCGGTCCAATTTTCTTAGCAGACAATTTATTATAATCACCTGCAGAGAACATTTCCTTAGTAAGAACAACCCAAATATAATCTCCCATATCAAACTCAATATGCCGCCTTTTCTTATCTGCAGCTTGCTTATACTTGCCCGTAGCCTTCATTAAATTTTCATGGACAACCTTGTGAACCTCCAGCAATCCATGCACAAAATTCTCAACCTTGCCATTAATTCTTATTTTAGTCGGAAAATGAAGCAAATCAAGTGGTCCTCTTGGCACAACAGAATATACCGCTGCAAAAGGACTAAATCCAGTACTCCTATTAACAGCATGATTATGGGCAAACTCTGCCCGATATAACTTCTGATCCCAACCCTTCACATGCTCACCAACTAAACATTATAACAGATTGCCCAAAGAACGATTCACCATCTCAGTCTGCCCATCAGTTTGTGGATGATAGGCACTACTGAAATTCAACTGAGTACTTATCATTTTCCATAAAGTCCGCCAAAAATGACTAAGAAACCTAGTATCTCTATCAGACACAATAGACATAAGGAATCCATGCAACCTATAAATCTCTCGAAAGAATAGTTGAGCAACATGAACAACATCTGTTGTTTTCTTGCATGGAATAAAATGCACCATTTTAGAAAATTGATCAACCACAACAAAGATAGAATCATTACCTTGCTGTGTGCGTGGTAAATCAAGCACAAAATCTATACTAACATCCACCTAAGGCTGCTCAGGAATGGGCAATGACATATATAATCCTGCATTAGTTGCTGCCCCCTTTGAAACTTGACATACCCAACACCTTTGCATTAATTTCTCCACCTCTTTACGAATGGTAGGCCAAAAATAAGTAGCCTGAACCAATTGCCAAGTTCTGTCTCGCCCTACATGCCCTTCACCATGTAATTCCTTAATTATCTTTAAATGCAGGCTATAATCTGGGACACATAGCTGATTTTCGTAAAACAGAAATCCATCATGAAATAAGAAATATATTTTTTCTCCCATTCGAACTTTTGCCAAAATATTAGAAAAATATAGATCAGTTTCAAGCAAATCAACAAAGGACTCAAAACCAGGTACCTCTATGGACATCTGTGTCAACAAACTTTTTCGTCTGCTCAAAGCATCAACCACCTTGTTTGTGACACCAGATTTATGCTTAACCACAAAAGTAAACCTCTACAAATAAGTAATCCAACTTGCGTTCCTAGTAGAAACCTTATCCTGCCTGTGCAAGTACTTCAACGCCTAATGGTCTGTGTACAGAATAAACTCCCTTTGAAATAGATAATGATACCAATGCTTATTAGCCTTCACTACAGTATAAAATTCAATATTATAAGTGCTATAACGCAGCCTGGCACTTGATAATTTCTCACTAAAATAGGCAACCGGTTTGCTATTTTAACTCAAAACTGCCCCAATCCCCACCTTTGATGCATCTGAATACAACTTAAAAAGATGATGAAAATCTAACAGCACAAGAATATGAGCTTTAGTAAGGTGTGTTTTAATCAACTCAAACGCCTTGGCAGCCTCATCTGTCCACTCAGACTTACCCTCTTTTCTTATACAATCAGTAATAGGTGCCATAATGCTACTAAAATATGGAATCAAATGCCTATAAAATGAAGCCAACCCATGGAAACTCTTAACTTCAGTAATGGTACTAGGTCATGGCCAATTTTTCACTACTGCTACTTTGGACTCATCTACTTGCAGCCCCTTATCCGAAATTACATAACCAAGAAATAACACTTTAGGAGTTAAAAACACACACTTCTTAACTACAGCATAGAATCTCTCCCTACGCAACACATTAAGAACCTCTCGTAACTGATTAAGATGTTCATCTGGGTTAGCACTGTATACCAAAATATCATCAAAATATATGATAATGCACTTACTAATAAAAGGCAGTAAAACCTGATTCATGATACGCATAAAAGTGCTAGGCACGTTTGACAGCCCAAATGGCATAACCAGTCATTCATACAATCCCTCTCTTATCTTAAAAGTTGTTTTCCATTCATCTCCAGCTTTAATTATGTCACACCCGCTCCTCTAGCTATCGAGCCGGGCGCGACCTGCTATGCTGAGCTGACATACTAATGCTATAAACATAATATCAATCCTCAATCATCAAGATGGACTTAGAAATAAAATTATCATTATACATATTAATAAATCTTTTACAACAATCTTAATAATATCATAACACAAGTCCATTTGCTACAATAATAATAAAGCTTAAAAGTACTACAAAGGTCTAAAATAATTGGAAGCATTGGCTCAACCTCCTCTAGACACAGATGGGCACCAAAAAGATCTACGAGCTATAGCTGATGCTACTCTGCTCGATCTGAAAATATTTTAAAACAAACGAGGGTGAGTACAGAAATACTCAGTGAGTGGACTAACTTTAAATACCATACTTTAAAGTGGGAACACA
>CATIWO010469256.1:0-18124 GCA_949673435.1 Macaranga tanarius
AAATTAAATATTAAATTAATATTAGCCTTCCAAATATATATATATATATATATATATATATATATATATATATATATATATATATATATAGACATGGGCCATGAGATGGACCATGTATATATGGATGATGGATATGGCCCATGAGATGGACCATAAATATTGAGTTTTGTTTAAAGAGTTTAAACTAGCCCACTTGTTTATAATATGGATTGGGTATTAATTAAATAGTTTAATCTAGCTTTGTTGATATTATAAATAGACAATAAAAGTTGTAGAGACAACTTCTTGGCTTCTAGCTTAATTGAATTTTTGGTTAAGGTATTTAAGAGAGTTGGTTATTCTTCTAAAAGAAAAACACATCACAAGAGTTGTGATCTCTCCAACCTAAAGCCAAATTTGTACAAGTGTTGTACAAGATCAAAACCATCATCCTTGGGAGGGTAGCTTTAAGTTCCATACTTCAAGATTAAAGAAGCTTTCATAAGCTCTTGGGTCATTCATAGAGAGGCTTGTGTGGAGAGCTTTATTAATCTCCAAGATCAACCAAGTGCAATTTGTGTGTCTCGAGCTAGAGGCTTCACACTTGGGAAGCTCGGAGCTAGTGGATCGCAACAATTAAAACTTGTCGAGCATTCTATACACTTGGGAGTTTTGTAAGTGTTACTTAACTCTTAGTATGTAGGACTTGTAATGTGATTACATGACTACTATTTGATTGTTGCTAAAATATTGTCCATGATGCATGATTAGTTAGCTATGTAAATTGCATGTGATTTGGATCTTGTGGCATGGAATGGATTCAAACTTGATGCAAGTGTTGCATGCTTCCAAAATTTTTTAAAATTCCGCATATTTGGTTGCTTTGATCTCCATTCCCTTCAATAGGAACTTCTATCATCTACTACATGCTTTTTCCTTCTGAAATTCTTTCTCTTAGTGGAGCTCTTTCTTTGCCTGTTAGTCCCCTGAAATTGATTAGTGTCTTCAACATCCCCTTGCACTACTTCACCTCCATACCCTGATTGAACCTCTACTCTTTCATCCCCATGCATTACTTCTACTCCTTCCCCTTCAACTTGAATGTCTGAGTGCACTTGAAAATCACCCCCCTCCATTACATCATCAATTTCATCCCTTTGCACACCTTCAACATCTGCACCTGATTCAGTCTGTACTTCATTCCCAGTATGAGTGTAATAATTAGTCATATTTTCTTGATGACCTTCATTTTCATTTTAATCCACATTGTAGCATAAACTCTTCATAACTTCATTCTCACTATTACTCTGTCCCATCCCTTATCTATTTTCAGTATTTGGATCCCTAGCATCCATACCTTCTCTAGTTTCAGCATTTATCTCACTAGCATTCATACCTGCATTTCTATCCCTAGACTCCATACCAGCTGTACTGTAAGCATTCCCATTTTGAACATCATCTTCAACATTGAAATTAGGATCCTTTACAATGCGTAATGGGGAATGAACCTCATGCACATTTATCAGAATAATAGATCTTTTCCTATACCTATGAAACATCATCATCACACCTCAATGGCATACCTTGAGCAGTTATGACATGCACAAAATCTGACCTAATATTAAAAATTTTATGGCAATCATCTATCAAATTAAAGAAACTATATCTATCTGGGTCTACATATCCTATTTCGTTCTCAACTTCATCAAACTCTACCATCACAAAATACACTTTTGCAAACTTCAACTCTGAATGAGGAAAATAAGAAAATACCCATATTAATAACATTTTCATTATATACATGCATTTTCATCAACCCCTAAGCCATGTTTAAAAAACCCCAAAAAGCATAATAAAAAACTATTAAATCCAAACCCTAATTGTCCCTCAACATGTATTTCACATTTTTTTTAGGAAAACAACACGCTTCATGGAAAAATTATAGTTTAAAAGAGTAAATGACAGTGTAACGACAAAATGGAAGTTTACATACCTTTGAATAATCCACTTTCTCCTCCTTCGGCTCCATTTCATAGACCACAATGACAGCACAAAGTCAGACAACCACCACTTCCAAAAGGAGAAAAAGATTAAGTAGGTTAAAAGTGAAAAGGATGTAATTTTGAATATAGAGATCCCACCAAAATCAGTTTCTTTTTTTCTTTCTTTCTTAACCTTCCTTTATGCTTTAAGAGGGTATAAGCGTCGTTTCTACCAAAATCCTAACAGAATTGGTTTTTAGTATACGGGCTCAAACCTGAGGGGGTTAGTAGTTGACTTTTATAAATACAGGGACAGACTAGTGTGATGGTATAAACCTCATTTGGTGATTGTAATTGACCCTTTTTTTTTATAAAAGGGTTGCCATAAACTTTTAATCCTCCTAATTTTTGTTTTAAATCTGTTTAATCTCTTAGTTTTTTATCTTTTTAATTTAGTTCTAAAATTACAAAAAATTTAAAAAAGTTATCTTCATCTAATAAGCAGGCTTACACTAACTGGTATCAAAGCCTTGAGAAAGGATAAAGAAAATATTTTTCTAAAATTTTTTATAATTTTAGAACTAAATTGAAAAGATAAAAAAATTAAGAGATTAAAAAAATTATAAAAAGAAATTAGGAAGACCAATATAAATAAAATTAGAAATTATTAGATTAATACTTATTTAATTATATTGATAATTTCTCAAATTTAAATTTAATTGAAAATAACTATTTATAAATATATCGTTTTATTTCTAAATAATTACTATTAAATAATTAATTGCAATCTCAATAATGATTAAAGTAAAAAATTTAATAAAAAAATTAAGTCATGTTAGAGGGCAACCGTGAACATAACATTTAATGTTTTTATATATGAACTAATACTATATTTACAAAATCCGCGGATATATTTTTTGAAAAAAAAGTTAAAAGTGTAATACATTTGAAATGGATTTATAAAGCTAATTTGAGGTAAATTGTGTAGATGATTACTAAATATTGTACTTATTTATAATTTGATTTCAAATTTTCAATTTATATCTTTTTAGTTATCAATTTTTTTATTAAGGTTTCGTGAGTATTCTTTATAATAATTTTTTGGTACATAAACAATTTGACATTACCATTTTAGTTTAGAATTTAAAAATTGCATACAAATAAGTTCATATTTTTCTATGTTCATATAAAAATTCATGAAAAACTAAAAATATCTTCATGAATGAATACCTTATACATGGAATAATGTAAAAAAATTATCCGTTTAAAGAATAATGCAAATGTGACTATTTATCTTCATTTTCAATTTTTTATATAGTAAACTATAAATTAATAAAATATTTGTATATCATATTATATTTAAATAATTTATAATATACTTTTATTGTTTATTGAAATAGTATTTTAATTTGTAACGTCTAATAAACTATGCATTCATAATAAAAATATTTATATATTATATTATATTTAAATAATTTATAACTGTAATTTAGGAATGGTATTTGGACTTATTTGAATGTCATTTTAAAATTTTGAACTAAAATGATAATACTGAATTGTTTATGAACAAATAATTGTACAAAGATTACTCGCGAAACATATATAGAAATTTAGTAATTTAAAAAATATGATTAAAATTTTGTAATTAAATTATAATCTGGTACAAAATTTAGTGATCATTTATACAAATTATTATACAATTAACCCAACTAATATGTAATGTGGTTGTTAGGAAAAGATTTTCCAAGTACTTGTTCATTGTCTACTCTTTTATGATTATATTTTTTTCACATTTCACAAAAATTATGTGTCATTTAATGTTCACAATGACCTCTATTTTCCCCTAAGATATTGTTTCTTTTGTCAGCCAAGAATTGTACAAGTAGTAGACATGATGTGCAACAATATATGCTTTTCGATTTGTTTTTTTTTTTGGGTGAACATACAAGGCAAACACCTAGAACAAGATTACAAAGTAACTAATCTATTATACCAAACCCCTCTTTCATCATAAAGTAACCACTGTTGTAGTCCATCAGGAGGAACTCTCAACCTGTGACAATCTAAGCTCAACTCATGAGCAAAACTAGCCATAAAATCTACTACATTATTCACCTCTCTAAAAATGTGTTGCACATGCACCTCCCAAGGACATTAGAGTGTCGAGCGAATGAGTTAGGAAAGCTGGGTATAGGCGTTAACTCTAACAACATCATGCAAAATCATATTAACAACCTCTTTATTATCAACTTCCAACAGAATTCATCTATACCTAAGATCTCATGCGATGCTTAGTCCTTCACAGATGCCCTAAAGTTTTGCACCCATAATTGAGCATTTTCCTATGTTCAATGAAAATCCTCCAATCCATTTTCTGCATAAATCCTACAACAATCCCCTAACAGTAGCCATAGAATTACCAACATTGGATGCACCATTAGTATTTAATTTAACCCAACTTTCCGAGGGAAGCTTCCATCTTTTCATTTTTTGAATCCTAAGCTTACTAGATGAATTAAATTCACCCAAATTATGGAAAGCCCTAATAATCTCTTTGGTGCAACAATAAATATCATGCACCTTGTCACTATGCCACTGCTCTTCATTTAGCAACCCATAGTTTCTCCAATGTCACAACTTCCGAATTGTGACCATAAAAACACATTCTCACTGAATAAAATAGTCAATGAAGCCTTGTTCAGGAGGTTAGATATCATTCAATCTTTTAAACTTATGGAAAAATACCTCCCTCTTTGAATTTGGAACTAATTGAGCCTCGACTACTTTTGCATTAAAGTAGTCTCTTAATACGTGGAGAATCAATTTCTCTCCATATAAACACATGTTGTATGTAATAGAAGAATATAAGTACTTATGTACACATTTGACATTTGAAAGAAGTTTCTCATTTAAAGCTAACCACATAAAAGTGTGAATTCGATGAGGCCCTTTCCATTGCCAAAATTGTCTTCCAAACCCTACTACTATAATCAGTATTGAGAGATGTCACACTTTGATAGGCTGACTTCATAGTGAAAATACAAGCTTTCCCAACTTATTCGCTTAACATAGAATCAGATTTCTTGATTTCGTAGATAAATTGGAGAAGATGGGTTATAAATATGAGAAATTATTATATAGTATTTCAGGATTCTCTAACTAAAGGGTTGAGGGAAATGTAAGATTACATGCCATGTCTGTATCAAAAATAATTGAAGTTATTTTGGATTAGAACTAAATTGTAAGAAAAATAAATTTAGAAAAAAGACTTAATTAAAAAAAATTAAGTTGAGGGACTAAACTATAATTTAGTGTAAACCACCATTGATATTAATAAGAAGAAGACGCGGAGAAGAGAAAGAAGAAAAAAATAGAGGAAGGAGATGCTATCTGAGGGAAGGAAAGAAGAGAAGGAATCTGCATTTCTATGAGTGGACTTCCTTTCTTCGATTCATTCATTGATATACCTGTTTTTGGATTGAATTTTGCATATATTGGTCAATTTTTAAAAATTTGAATGTTACAAGCACGATCAGGCGGCATATGATTACACAAAAGTGGTGCCTCTGTGCATATAGGCAACGCCTCAGTCCACTTGAAGCCCTCAGGCGATGCCTCAGCAAGCTTTAAGGCAGCGCCTCAGTGAAATAGAGTCATTCAGGCAATGCCTTAGTGGCTCAAATGCAGTGCCTCTACACTGAGCCAGTGCCTTAGTGATTTAAAATGATGTTTGAGTTACTTTTGATCGGTTTTTAACCTTGATTTGTATTGTATATGATACTCGGGATAATATAGAGTTTTGATTTGATAAAAAAATATAATTGGTTATGAAAATGTGATAATTTCTGAGCACATGTACATAGCAAGGAAAGGTGGTTGTAGTAAGACTATGCCCGAGATATGGCAAGGTTCTGTAAGACATAAGACTGTGTTCGGAGCACAGTAACTCACACATGATTAATATACTTGTACCTGGGGTACAATGACACATTGACAGAATTGAATTGTAAGATTGTGATAACTATCTTTGGGACAGCGCTTGAGATTCTTAAATGCCTTTAGGGCTAATCTAAGTGTTTACAGATCAGTATGCATACCGAGATTGGACCTTCGATGTGCTGACTGGTACCCGCTACATCGCTAACAATCTAACATGTTCCTGTTCATATTTGGCAAATTGTGCTATGTATATGATAAAAATGATATTTGAAAGAAAGTTAATTGAATTGTGTGATTAGAAAACCTCTAATAAGACAGAGTGGATCTTTAGAGAATTATTATAGATGATTCTTGTGATTTGATTATAAATTGTGTTCAATTTTTATGGATTATTTTACGAACCAAATGGCTATAGTTTTTATTATTTTCAAAAGCTTTGGATTTTTAATACTTCCTATTGATTCTTAGGACATCATTGTAGTCTATTGATGTGTCCTACTAGTTATCTAACAACTACGATCCGTAATAATCTATTGGGATCGTTACCTAAGGATCTATCTAGTATAAACTGATAGGAATTAGCAACACTATCTATCTATCAACTAGCACCTCTAATTATCAGGGTTGAATTGCAACACGCTTGAAGTAAATTCGGATTTTAGCTCTTACAAGAACTCAAGAAAATTCAATTAAGAATTTGAATCAAATCAATCAACTATATTAGATAATGATGTTTGATACAAGTATATATAGACTTATAATCCTAAACCTAAACTTATTCTAAAACCAATTCCATATAGGAATATGTAATTAACTCCTAAATAAATAAAAACTCCTAATTAGAAAAGAAAACATAAAAAAATCCTAATTAGATAAAAATTGGCCATCGAGACACGGGCGTGTAGAAACCTCCGAGAATTTTAGCAAATTCGATAGACTTCAACACGGCTTGGAACATGGGCTGAACTTGTTCATACACAAGTGTGTTTTGATGTCTCTTCAGAAACCCGATAGCTACACAACTTCATACACGGGCATGTCGTCTGACTGTGTATCATGCAGATGACGCTTCAAAAATAAGCACAGGCATGTCTTAAAACACGACCTTGGCACATGGGTGTGTAGATACCCATGCCTGACTTGAAATAATTTACGAGCATTTAACATGGCCGTGTAAAAGCATACACGGGCATGTATCGGCCTGATCACAACTAAGTAAATTAACTAACTTAGTTTCTTCCAAATCATCTCCTTTTTGTCATAAAGGCTCGAGACTCCTTTGCACAAGTTCCTTGGCAGTATCTTTCATCCTTTTAGCTCGGGATCTCGTGATTGGTTCTTTATCATAATTCAAAGTATTTCAATTTGGTTTTGTGCTCATATGTCCATATGCATCACTCCCCTCCTCCTCAAAAGCATTTGCCCTCGAATCTTCACTTTCAAAATCAAAAGGAAGAAGGTCAGATACATTAAAGGTTGCAGAAATATTATACTCACCTGGGAAATCTAATTTGTAGGCATTGTCATTGACTCTTGCCACAACTTAAAACAGTCCATCTTCTCTAGGATGTAACTTAGATTTCCTTTAAGTAGGAAACCTTTCCTTGTGCAAATGTAACCAAACCTAATCTCCAGGCTCAAAAATCAACTATTTGCGTCCTTTATTCCTTTGATTTGCCACTTATTGATTTAACCTTTTGATATTTTTCCTTACCTTTTCATGTAAATTATGTACAAAATCTACCTTTCAAACACCATCTAAATTAACTTGCTCACTCATAGGCAAAGGTGATAGATCCAATGGTGTTAAAGGATTAAAACCATACACAATTTCAAAAAGTGAATAATATGCAGATAAATGCATAACCCTATTATATGAAAATTCTACATGAGGAAAAATTTCATATTCTTCTTAACTATAGCATGCATGAGTTATCCTAATGTCCTATTAACAACTTCAGTTTGGCCATCGGTTTGTGGATGATATCCAATACTAAACAATAACTTACTTCCCAATTTCACCCACAAAGTCTTCCAAAAATAGAACAAAAACTTAGTATCCCTATCACTCATAATAGTTTTAGGTATACCATGAAAATGCACTATATTTTAAAGAACAAGTCAGCAATATGTGATGCATCATCTGTTTTATGACATGAAATAAAATATGCCATCTTAGAAAACCTATCAACAACCACATATATACTATCATTACCATGCCTAGTCCTAGGTAGTCTAAGTATAAAATCCATAGATATATCTACATAAGGTGATTATGGAACATGCAATGGTGTATACAAACCATGCGGATTCACTTTAGACTTAGCTTGCAAATATGTAATGCAATTATCACAATACTTAGATACATCAGATTTCATGTTAGGCCAAAAGAAATGCTCATATAAAACATCTAATGTCTTAACTATGCCAAAGTGTCCCATTAAACCCCCCTCACGTGCCTCCTTAATCAATAACAAATACAATAAACATCTAGGCACACAAAGTTGCTTTAAACAAAATAAATACCCATCATGTCTATAAAATTTATCAAAGGCAATAATTTCACATGCATTAAATACGTTTCTAATATTAGGATCATATGCATACAATTCCTTAATATGCTCAAAACCAAGCAATTGTTTAAGGCATGCCTAGTAACCAAAGTGTAAATTGGTCCTTGTAGGGCTGATTCCTCCTCCACATCAGATGCGTCCTCCAATGTTGGCATGTCACTCAGATCATCATCATCATCCTCTTTCTCACTCACCACCTCCCCATTGCGTAGGGTCATGATCTTGGCATTTAGATATTGTGCAGCCTTATGTCCATATCCTAAATATTTAAAGCACTGAATATTACTTGACTTACCCTTGGATTTTTCATCCTTAGGTTGTGTCTTTGATGTAGTAATATCTTTGCTTTTATTTGGCTCAAATTTTCCCCTACTTGCACTCGTCTCTCCTCCCTTGTTCTTCCAATTCGATTTCCATGTAGTCGTAGGAGTCGAAATCATTTTGTTTTTCACCTTTAATTGCTTTTCCACCTTAATTGCCATGTGTACCATGTCCTCTAAATCTACATAATAATGTAATTCAATAAGATTAGCAATTTCATAATTCAAACCTGATAGAAAATGTGCCATGGTAGCCTCTCTATCCTTCTCAATGTTAGCTCGAATCATAGCCATCGCCATTTCTTGGAAATAATCTTCAACACTTCTAGAGCCTTGGTTCAACCTTTGTAACATATTGTACAACTCTCTATAATAGTGTTAAGCTACAAATCTCTTTCTCATTATGATTTTCATCTCAAACCATGAAGTAATTGGTCCTTCTCTACTTCTATGCCTAATAGAGGTGAATTGATCCCACCACATACTAGCATAGTTAGTGAACTCCACGGCGGCCAATTTTACCTTTTTCTCTTCGGTATAATTGTGGTACTCAAACACCCTTTTAACCTTGTTTTCCCACTCTAAGTATGCCTCCGGATTACTCTTCCCTTTGAAAGCTTGAATTTTCATCTTAATTGATCCTAAGTTTCCATCTTTGGTCTTGCCTTTATTAGCATGCATCGATCCTTCTTCGGCTACCTCCTCTTCTAGTCCATTGAAGAGAATGTGTTGGGTCTCCCTTACTCGGATAGGGGTAGCTATCTCCAACCTTGCCAATCATTCATGGACCTTTTGATTGTCACTCTTCATATCTTCTTATTGAACTAACATTGTTTACAACATGACTTGTATTGCATCCAATGTAAGCTTCTTCTTTGTATCCATGATGCAAATCTGAATCAAATGAAAAGAAGAATTCCTATGCTAACACTCTCTCACGTGTTTCTCTCAATTAATTAGAAACTCTCTAATGCACTCACAATTAAACACACACAAAGAATTTCCTTTTCAGTTCTTAATTGAGCTAAACTCTTACTACTTCTAAGAGAATCACAAATCAAACTAGATAACTAAAGTTGGTAGTGAAAGATAAGTTAAAAGATGTAAGTGTGGGACTATTTTGGGTGATTTCAGGTATGTCTAAAATTTGGAGTTTATTTATGTATAAATTTTGGGTATTTAATGGGTAGAAAGAACGGTTTAAAGATATAGAATGATGTAGGGTAGGTAAACAAAGAAAATAAGTAGAAAGTATGCAAATTGAGGGTGATATGCTTACCCATGAATTTTTTTGATGCAACGGATGATGATCAATACGACTTCCTTGATGTTTATTGAGGCCGATTCACTTGATATAATTTTGATGCAGAATATATATATATTATCAATAATAATTACTACGCTAGGGATACATAGCTTACACTAGAGCAAAATCTCTTATACCAAACTGATGCGTCCCACTAGTTATCTAACAACTAGGATCCGTAATAATCTATTGGGATCGTTGCCCAAGGATCTATCTAGTATAAACTGATAGGAATTAGCAATACTAGCTATCTAATAACTGGCACCTCTAATTATCAGAGTTGAATTGTAACACGCTCGAAGCAAAGTCAAATTTTAGCTCTTATAAGAACTCAAGAAAATTCAATTAAGAATTTAAATCAAATAATCAACTATATTAAATAATGATATTTTATACAAGTATTTATAGACTTGTAATCCTAAACCTAAACTTGTTCTAAAACCAATTCCATATAGGAATATGTAATTGACTCCTAAACAAATAAAAAATCCTAATTAGAAAAAAAATATAAAGAAAATCCTAATTAGACAAAAATTGGTCATTGAGACACGGGCGTGTAGAAACCTCCAAGAATTTTAGCAAATTTGACAGACTCCAACACGCTTTGGAACATAGGCTAAACTTGTTCATATACGGGGCATGTTTTGATATCTCTTAAAAACCTGCCAGCTACATGGCTTCATACACAGGTATGTCATCTGACCGTCTATCATGTAGATGATGCTTTAGAAATAAGTACGGGCGTATCTTGGGACATGACTTTGGCACACGGAGGTATAGATACCCGTGTCTGACTCGGAACAATTTATGAGCATTTAACCCGGCTGTGCAAAAGCATACACGGGCGTGTATCAGCCTGATCGCAACTAAATAAATTTACTAATTTAGTTTCTTCCAAATCATCTCCTTTTGTCCCAATGGCTCAAGACTCCTTTGCACAAGTTCCTTGGTAGCATCTTTCATCCTTTTAGCTCGGGATCTCATGATTAGTCCTCCATCATAATTCAAAGGATTTGAATTTGGTTTTGTGCTCGCATGTCCATATGCAACATCTATCCATTCATTAGGTATTTTTTTAAGAAAATACTCACCACTTTATTTTCATTCTCTTTTTAGCATAGGTTAGGATTTATTAATATTGTACATAGTATGGCTATCATGTGGACCGCTATGAGATATGAAGTAGACGGACTAGAGATGAAGGTACATTTCCTCATATGCCATAACGCCGATGCAGTTCTATCTTTTAGAGTCACTCTAGAGCCAATAGTAGTCTACTATCATACACATACAGAGAGAGGATTTTGCCAATTAGTGCTCGACAATTATCACGGTAACACACGTCACTACCTTAGGAATTTGGGTCTCTTTGACCTGGACCTAGTTTTTGTTCAGACCGTTTCTTCTTATTTTAAGATAGGGCTTGTTATAGGGAGTAACTGCACCTTTTTGTTGTAGTTATAACAATACTCCCTAGGTCTAGACTGACCTTGTGTGTTTAGAGTATATGGGTTTGTCCATTCCTTTTGGTGTACATTTGTATATATTTAGGATAACCCATTCCCTAACAGCCCTCTTATAGCACGCTATCTTATTGTATATTATATCAACTGTATATTTTAGCTTGCTACCATTCTTGCTCTTGTCTGAATGAACGTTATTAATAATTTTATTTACATTTGATAGAATGTAATAGGAATTTTTGGATAGTGATTGTTGGCTGGATTGTAATACAAAAGTGACACCTCTCTACGTCGGTATCTTGGGTGGAGTAGCTAGAGTGTCGGTGTTGTCCGATAGGGCGTCGGTAGGGAGGGGTGTCATAGTTTTTAGTATTAGAGCCTAGGTTCGAAAACTTAGGTTTGAGAGGTAGAGGTTCGAAAACTTAGGTTCGAAAACTTAGTATAAGCCTACATTTTGAAAGTTTAGATTTTAATAGATTTGATAGATTTTAAAAATTTAAGTGAACTCTGTGAAATTAAGGAATATATGTATTGAATGGATGTTAGTTGATAATTTAATACTCAAGGGTTTGGATTACTAAAGTGGATTAATTTTGAATTTGCAGGAAGATGGCAAGAACTAGAGGAGGCAGAATAAGTATTCGTGGTAAACTTAGAGGTAGATTGAGAGGTAGAGGTAGAGGTCGAGGTGACCAGGCTGATAAAATGAATCTGGTAGAGAGAGAGGAAAGTGTAGATAAGGATCAACCATGAGAATTATCTCCATCAGTAGCTTTTGCTAGTAATGAAGGAGATGATATGAGAGGAATCGATGCAGGGAGCGAACAAGGCAGTTCGATGCCTAATGCTCAAGTGCTGAACTTTAATGTATCATGGAGAGCACGTAAAGGACAACCGATACTGCTGATGCAGGAGAACGTGGTTAACAATCTAGTGCCGCCAGTAATGTATATAGATACTACAGAATTCGCACGCACTATAGCGACTGTGATGGCTGAGAAGGATAAAAAGAAGTATAAGAGACCGGGAGATGTAATTGAACATATGAAGAAATATGGAGCGTATGATTTCTACGGTACATTAGACTTAGGACAAGCTGACAAGTAGATTGAAACTATGGAGAAGGCTTTTACCATATTACAACTTAATAATGAGGAGGAGATAAGCAGTGTTTATAGCTTAATGTTTGATAAGGCAGATGATTAGTTGACTCGGATTTGAAACTTGTACGGTGAAGTTTTGACCTGGTAAGTATTCCAGGAGGAATTTCATAGGGAATACTTGATAGAAAACTACCAAAAGGAGAGAGTAGTTGCATTTATCAACTTAGTTCAATGATCGATGATGGTCCAAGAATATGTTGATAAATTTAAGGATCTGTACAAGTACATAGAAGATATATATCCTATGGAGGAAAGGAAGAGTGAAAAAATTTTAGAAGGATTGTATATATCCTTGAGAGGAAAACTGAATTTGTATGTTGAAATGACATTTAGAGGTTGGGTTGAAAAAGCAATGAAATAGGAAAAGCTAGATAAGGAATTAGAAGCTTCAACCCAAACCAGGCATAACCAATAACCTGAGTCATCATGACAACCTTGAAGAGGAAATGGGAGTAGAAGATCGAGGTTTTCTCCATACTCTAGGAGCAATGTGAGGTCGGGAGGTGGAAATAGACCTCAAAGAAGTTAGGCATCAGTGAAAAAACCAGCAATACCACCTAAATATATGGGTGCAAGAAGTGAAATACTAGGTAGAGATATGTTACCTTGGTACAATGTATGTAAAAAGAATCATACAGGAAGATGTAATCAAGGCGAGACCATATGCTACCGATGTAATGAAATCAGACATTTTGCAAGAAATTGCATAAAGGCATATCCAGGAGAATCATCAGTGCAAACATCCCACATTCCTCATAATGAAAGAGATGGGAGGTTGTCTAGGGTAATAAGACTTGCGGCTATGCCCAGGGAGAGAGTTAGTGCGATAGAACTTCCTAGAAACCAACCAGGAGAATCGAGTGCATCAGTTAGTGGTGTGCAGTAGGCTAGAGTGTATGCAGTTACAAAGCGAAAGGCTGAGGAGTCACCAAATATGATAACGGGCAAGGCTCATATTAATGTTAAGCTAGCACACATACTGGTTGACCCAGGTGCTACATTTTCATTCATATCATCAACTTATATGATGTATGATAAGCTTGAGATAAGTGAATTGAATGAACCTATGATTGTGAGTATGCCTATGGGAATGAGTATAGTTTGTAAGTATATATAGAAGGATGTCTCAGTAAGGATTAATAAGGGTGAAATGAGGTAAAATTTTATACCCTTATCCATTGGTGAGTTTGATTCTATACTCGGAATGGATGAGTTAAGTCATTACTGAGCAAATGTGAATTATTATATTAGGCGGGTAGAATTTAAGAAAGAGAATGGAGAAAATATAACATTTGTTGGAGAAAATAGGAAAACTCCTATTAAGTTATATCGGTAATGATAGCTATAAAATACCTGAGGAAAGGATATGGAGCATATTTAAGTTTTAGTGTGGAGGATAGGAAGGGAGGTTCAAAGTTGAAAGAACTACCAATGGTGAATGAGTTTGAGGATGTATTTCTGGAAGATTTACCAGGTTTTCCACTAAGAAAGAGAAATAGAATTTGAACTTAAACTCATACCCAGAACTACTCCTATATCGCAAGCACCGTATAGGATGGCTCTGGTAGGGTTAAAGGAATTGAAAGTACAATTACAAGAACTATTGGATAAAGGATTTATCTGACCAAGTTTCTCTCTATGGGGTGCACCTGTATTGTTTGTTAGGAAGAAAGATGGATCTTTTTAACTATGTATAGACTATAGACAGTTGAATAAGGTCATAATCCGGAATAAGTATCTTTTGCCGAGGATAGAAGATTTATTTAATCAATTGCAAGGAGCGAAGGTATTCTCAAATATAGATTTGCGATCTAGTTATCATCAATTGAGGATTAAGGAATCAGATGCACCTAAAACTGCTTTCAACATAAGGTACAACCATTATGAATTTTTGGTGATGCCTTATGGATTGACCAATACACCAGCTATATTTATGGACCTGATGAATCGAGTGTTTAAGCCATATTTGGATAGGTTCGTAATTGTATTCATTGATGACATTCTGGTGTACTTAAAATTAAAGAAAGAATATAAGAAGCATTTAAGGACAATATTGGCAATTTTAAAAATTAAACAATTGTATGCGAAGTTTAGTAAATGTGAGTTTTGGCTGGATAAGGTTACATTTCTTGGGCACGTGATATCTGCTAAAGGAGTATATGTAGATCCTAGCAAGATTGTAGCAATTGTTAATTAGGAACCACCAAGAAATGTAACGGAGATATGGAGTTTCATAGGACTAGCTGGATATTACTGAAGATTCATACAAGATTTCTCAATTATTGTGTCACCATTGACTAAATTATTGAGAAAGAATGTGAAATTCGAATGGACTTCAAATTGTTAATAAAGCTTCAAAATTTTTAAAGAGAAGCTAGTCACTGCGCCAATATTGATGTTGCCAGTTGAAGGAGGTCATTATATAGTATATAGCGATACTTCGAAGCAAAGACTTGGTTACATATTGATGCAAAATGGAAGAGTGGTGGCATATGCATTAAGGCAATTGAGACCACATGAGTAGAACTATCCCATACATGATTTAGAATTAGTAGTTGTGGTATTTGTGCTGAAAATGTGGACATTACATATATGGAGTAACATGTCAAATATTTACGGACCACAAAAGTTTAAAGTATGTTTTAACTCAGAAGGAGTTAAATTTGAGACAAAGACACTGGGTGGAGTTGATAAAAGACTATGCTTGTACAATAGAATATCACCCAGGAAAGGCTAACGTGGTTGCGGATGCTTTAAGCTGCAAGTCGAAAGGAAGTTTGTATTATATTTACGCTGTTAGAATGCCATTATTGATTGAGATGAGGAAGTGTAGGACCCCAATCTATTGGGAGGAAGTCAGAGAAAGGAAATTGTTAGGTCTAGAACTTATGTAAATGACTACGAAGAATATTCGTATAGTTCGAGCAAATTTGAATACGGCACAAGATAGATAGAGGAGTTACACTAACCTCAAGTGAACTGATATCGAATATAATATTAGTGAAAAAGTATTTTTAAAAATATCACCGTGGAAAGGCGTGTTGAGATTCGGTAAGCAT
Organism: Macaranga tanarius; assembly: GCA_949673435.1. Taxonomy (NCBI): domain Eukaryota; kingdom Viridiplantae; phylum Streptophyta; class Magnoliopsida; order Malpighiales; family Euphorbiaceae; genus Macaranga; species Macaranga tanarius. The sequence goes on from CATIWO010469256.1 coordinate 15,785, forward strand.
GGCAAGCTAAGCCCAAGATTTATTAGACTGTATAAAATAATCGAACATATCGGGCCAGTAGCTTATCGATTAGCGTTACCTTCTAATCTATCCGAAATTCATAATATTTTCCATGTGTTGATATTGAGAAGATATAGAAGTCATCATTCTCACATACTATAGGAACAACCGATGGAATTGTAGGAGAATGTAAGCTATAAAGAAGAACCAGTGTTGATTCTGGCAAGTGACAAAAAGGTACTACGTAATAATGTTATTCCTTTGGTCAAAGTATTGTGAAAGAATCATGTTCACGAAGAAGCTATGTGGGAACGTGAGGAGGATATAAGACAACAATGTCCGTACCTATTCTCTTTAGGTACAAATTAGTTTGAAAAAAGTAGTTCTCTAAATTTTGAAGATGAAATTTCTTAAGTGGGGGAGAATTGACATGTCCATACCCAAAATAATTTAAGTTATTTTAGGTTAGGACTAAATTGTAAGAAAAATAAGTTTAAAGAAATGACTTAATTGAAAGAAATTAAATTGAAGGACTAAATTATAATTTGGCATAAACTGCCATTAATATTGATAAGAAGAAGATGCAGAGAAGAGAAAGAAGAAAAGAAAAAGGAAGGAGACACTACTTGAGGGAAGAAAAGAAGAGAAGAAATTTGCATTTCTATGAGTGGACTTCCTTTCTTCGATTCTTTCATTGATATACCTATTTTTGGATGATTTTTTAATTATTTTTAGATTGAATTTTGCATCTATTGGTTAATTTTTAAAAATTTGAACTTTACAGGTGCAATCAGGTGCTGCCTCTATGCACATAGGCAACGCCTTAGTGGATGATAAGGCGACACCTCAACAAGCCTTAAGGCGACACCTCTATACGATGCCTCAGTGATTTAAAATAATGTTTAAGTTGCTTTTGATCAGTTTTTTTAACCTTGATTTGTATTGTATATGATAGTCATGATAATATAGAGTTTTGATTTGATAAAAAAATATGATTGGTTATGAAAATGTGATGATTTCTGAGCACATGTACATAGCAAGGAAAGTGGGTTGTAGTAAGACCGTGCTCAAGGTACGACTGGGTTTTATAAGACGTAAGACTGTGTCTGGGCCACAACAACTCATGCATGATTAATATACTTGTACCTGGGGTATAATGAGACATTGGTAAAATTGAATTATGATATTATGATAACTGTCTTTCGGACAGCACTCGAGATTCTTGTATGCCTTTGGGGCTAATCTGAGTGGTTATAGATCTGTATACATACCTAGATTAGACCTTCGATGTGCAGATTGGTACCCACTACATCGATAACAACCTGACCTGTTTCTATTCATATTTGGCAAATTGTGTTGTGTTGTATTGTGCTATGTATATGATAAAAATGATATTTGAAAGAAAGTTTATTGAATTGTGTGATTAGAAAACCTCTGGTAAGCCGGAGTGGATCTTTAGAGAATAATTATAGATGATTTTTTTAATTTGATTATACATCGTGTTCAATTTTTATGGATTATTTTATGAACCAAATGGCTATAGTCTTGATTATTTTCAAATGCTTTGGATTTTTTATACTTCCTATTAATTCTTGGGACAACATTATAGTCTGTCCATTCACTGGGTATTTTCTTAAGAAAATACTCACCACTCTGTTTTCATTCTTTTTTTTTAGCATAGGTTAAGCTTTGTTAATATTGTATATAGTATGGCTATCATGTGTACCGCTATGATGTATGAAGTAGACGGACCGGAGATGGAGGTACATTTTTTCATATGCCATGACGCCGATGCAGTTCTATCTTTCAGAGTCGCTCTAAAGCCGATAACAGTCAACTATCATACACAGAGAGAGAGAGAGGATTTTACCAATGGGTGCTTGACAATTATCACGGTGACGCACGTTACTACCTCAGGAATTCAGTCTCTTTGACTTAAACTTAGTTTTTGTTCAGACCGTTTTCTTCTTGTTTTGAGATAGGGCTTGTGATAGGGAGTAACTGCACTTTTTTATTATAGTTATGATAGTACTCCCTAGGTCAAGACTGACCTTGTGTGTTTAGGGTAGATGGGTTTGTTAATTCCTTTTGGTGTACATTTGTATATATTTAGGATAACTCATTCCCTAATATCCCTCTTGTAGCACGCTATCTTATTATATATTATATCAGATGTATATTGTTAGTGTAGTGGTATGCCCTAGAGGCAATCTTGTATTATGACATTGTAAATTATCCCAAATGGCCATGTAATGTTCTTTTAAATAAAGTGTTTATTTATTTGAAGCATTACTCCATTAGCATTATATTAAATAAATGTATTATCAAGAGTTGATAATA
>CATIWO010469587.1:0-20247 GCA_949673435.1 Macaranga tanarius
TTGTAGTTGAATCTACCATAAAGAATGCATTGAGAGATTTTTTACTTCCCACAGTGATCTCAGCTGGTAGAACTCCAATTGTTTTTGTAACTTCTCCTGTAAAAGCAGCCATTGTAATATCAGTGACTATTACCTCTTCTTTAATTTTACCCAATGAGTGTAACAACCTAGATGGCATAATGTTCACTGCCGATCCATTATCAATAAGAACCCTGGAAAAGGGTTTACCATTAAGGTGTGCTCTAATATAAAGAGGCCTGATGTGTTTAGTAGCCTCTACAGATAGTTTTTCCATGATAATTCTTTTAGGAAAATTCAGCCTAGTGGCCTGAATTGTAATTCCACTAATAAGTTTCTCATCCTCCAAGGGTATTGCCCCCCTAGTGTTCTGAATTTCTATCACTTCCTTCTCAGCATCACTTTGTTGCATCATGAATTCTTCAAGTAGGGTGACTGAGGATGTTGCACACCCGAATGGCATTGGTTCACCATCCACTGTAAAGCTATCAATCTCCATGTCATCTTGTATATTTGGTTCCTCATCGAATAGTATCAAATCATCTGAGCTGCTAACAGATTCTTCCATCTCCATATCAGAAGTTAGATCTTCAGTTGCCTTACGTCTGTACTTGGATACTGCACTAGATTGGGTTTCTAGTTCTTTTTGCCTTCGTTCATCTACTATTTTCCTTTGAAGCCTCCTCTTTTATGTTCAGGTAAGTGGCTGAGGAAACTTTTTATGTTCCACCCTACACCATTGCTGGTTAGATTGTACAGGAGGGGGTAGAATGAATCTAGGCTGTCTCATTTGGAACCTTGGTGGTGATCTTCTTTCCTTTCTCCTTCCTATAGGCCTGAAACTCCTTTCTGGTATAAAAAAAAGGGGAAAATCTTCTATTTATGAAATTTGGCCATGACTGTGGTCTCCAATGGCTCCTGTCTTTGAATGGTTCTCTATTTGACCTCTGGACCTGTCCCTCCATGCCCTTTTTCCTCCATCCTATAGAAACAGTACCACTCATAGGAATATGATTAGCAGGTGGCTTATAATATTTCACCATATAATCAAACTTGCCAGAAGGCTGGCCTAGTGTATCCCAGACTTCCTGCTTCTCTTTCATTTGTTTCTTTACATCTAGCAAGGCTCTCAAATCAATATTGACATAATTTACTATAGCTACTGGGGGAAAAGGATCTTCCTCAATCAACATTACATCCTTTTTCTTAGGAAACTTCAGAACACCCTCATTGATTCGATCCTGTACCACATTTTTAAACACCCAACAGGCATTAGTAGAGTGATTAAAGGAGTTGTGGTACTTACAGTAATCCTTTCCCTTCAATTCCTCCTTAGAAGGAATTTTATGGTCTGGGGTAATTTGATGAAATCTTCCTTTAGGAGGAAGTCAAAGATCTGTTCTATTTTTAAAACTTCAAAGGTATATTGATTTTGGGGATTGGACCCTTGAGGCTTCTTCCAGGCTTCTAGGGCTTTCTTCTCCAAAAGTGGACAAATACAGGAACCAGCAACCACCAGATCAGCTACTGTTACCTTAGCATTTGATACTTCCTGAAAATAAGTACCCATAGTATTTTTCCTTTTTTGATTTTCTTCTCGTAAAAGCTCCTCATACTCACTAACCTTTGTAGCTAGTTCATAAAAATCACAAAATTCCATGTCTTCAAATTTCTTTCGTAACTCGATATCCAATCCCCTCTGAGCCATTTTCATATACTCTAACTTAGGGAGAAATATTTTGCACCTATTCCTCATCTTCTTGAACCTTGCAATAAATAGGTTTGTAGCTTCACCAGCCCTTTGAGTCACCCTTGACAGTTCTGCTATGCACACTTCAGGTTCTACTCGAAAGAACTGTGTATAAAACTGTTGCTCCATCTCTTGCCAAGTAAAAATAGAATTCCTTGGCAATAAAAGCTGTACCTGTCAGTGTATTAGGAAACAACCTCAGACTGTAATTAGTAAAATTCTCATAACTAGCCAATTTACCACACTGGATCATGAACTGTGCTATGTGTTCCAAGGTAGACTGCCCATCTTCCCCAGAGAATAATGTAAATTCAGGAATACGATACCCTCTAGGACATGGGTTATCTCTATTAATTGCATCAGGATATGGCTTGTGAAATTCAGGACGGCTAATTTAGCACAGTCCAGGTCCATACAATTCCTGCACAACATCTCGTACAGTATCTAAATCAACTCCTCCACCTCTTGGGGCTTGAGGTATTGGCATATAAGGCTAACGTATTGTATTTGGCCCTTGAGGAAATGGTAAGTTGCCTGGAGGAAATGTCATCTGTCCTTGGGGTAGTGGAATTTTCCCTTAGTGAATGTTGCCCCCCGAGCCTCCTCCATACTGATTAATCTCCAGATCATAAATTCCAAGTTGCAAATTGGGATTTGTCCTACCAAACATTTGGTTATTAGGAGTTAATATAACAGAATTAGCACTGTTACCATTTCGAGCAGTATTCAAATTTGTTCCCTTGCCAGATTCTTCCCTCTTATGTGGGGGAATGTACCTTTCTTCCACCAAATTCTGAACTCTAGGTCTAGCAGATGATGAATTTCCAGTATCTCCTTGGGGTTGGCCTGCTACCCTTGAAGATGGGTTTTGCTTCATGCTTTCATCCATTTTGGTGAATAAGGCATTAATTTTCTATAGAGTAGCACTTATCAGAGCCAATGAGTTTGAAACCTCCTTTATTCCATCAGCAAAGTTGGTTCGGATATATGAGCCCTCGATTGCAGTTATAGTTACAGTTGTATCAACAATTTCTATCTCTTGGCCATCAGAGCCAGTAGGTGCCCTGCTTACAGATTAGGTTTGTTCAGGAGGCACCAGGTTGCCATGCTGTTCAGTGTCATCACCAGTAGTGTTTATTGGTTGGTTGTTGGTAGAGTCACCAACATCAGAGATGTCTTTTCCGCTTCTGAGTCTGGTCATCCCGCTGGAATGCGTCCCACCGAGCGTGCCAAAAGATTTTTGGTGCAATTTTTAGCAAAATTAATTTTTCGAGCGCGCCAGGGAAGATTAATTTCCCAAATGTGTAAATACTGACTTCTTTCAGACAATTGCGGATTCCCAAACGCCTTTACCATAATTTGTTTGAATTCCAAGGGTATGAATATTTGTGTTTGATTGTAAATGATAATTTGATATTGGAGGTAATGGTAATTTATCTAAAGGTAATGATAAATGAGCTAGAGGTAATGAATGTATGCTTGAGGTAATTGAAAATAGGCTTAAGACCATAACAGTACACTTTGAGGAATTTGAAAATAGGCTTGAGGTAATGAAAATACACTTTGAGGAAATTGAGATTATGTTGGAGGTAATGAAAATATACTTTAAGGAAATTGAAATTCTGCTGGAGGTAATAAAAGCATGCTGAAGGTAATAATAAAAGATGAACGATAAGCTTAAGAAAATTGTATTAAAATAGTGATAATACAAACTTTTCTGGAATATGAAAGCGTACAATGCAATAAGCTTAAAGGATTTGACTATTAAAAAATTGCTAGAATTTGGATTTGAAAGTTGATTTGCTGATTGTTGTTGATGTTGATTAGATTGATTGTGTTTTTGATTGGTTGTTGGATTCCTTATTCCATGCTGCTTGCCTCCCTTTATAGTCCATCATCTTCATGCAGAAGCAAATTCCATTAAATGGGGCCATGATTACCTTCAATAATTTCTTCAATAACTTCTGTAACTTGTGTGCCTCTTGGATTTCCTCTAGCAATTCTATAGCCCCTGTCAGATTTTTCCGGTTACCTCTAGAAGCTTCTTGCTTCAACTCAAAGTTTTCTTTCCTCAAATAAATTTGAACGGGCTGCATATTGATGTTGGGCTTCATTTGGGCCATAAGATTAATTGTAAGCCCAAAATTATATTTGGGTACGAACACTATTTAATGAAACATAAATCTGAATCTTTAGAAAAGTTTAAAATTTTCAAAAATGAAGTACAAAATCAACTTGGTAAAAGTATTAAAACACTTCGATCAGATTGAGGTGATGAATATTTAAGCCAAGAATTTATTGACCATCTTAGAGATTATGGGATAATCTCATAATTAACTCTGCCAGGAACACCACAATGGAATGGTGTTTCTGAATGGAGAAATCAAACTTTATTAGATATGGTTTGATCTATAATGAGTAAGTTAGATCTTTCAATATCTTTTTGGGGGTATGCTCTAGAAACTGTTGCATTTATATTGAACAGAGTTCCATCTAAGGCGGTTTAAAAGACACCATATGAGATGTGGACTGGGAAATCTCCCAGTTCATCTTTTCTTAAGATTTGGGGAAGTAAGGCTTATATGCAACATCAAATTTTTGATAAATTAGCACCCAAATCAAACAAATGCCTTTTTGTGGGATATCTTAACTAAACTAAAGGATATTACTTTTACAATGCTTCTGAGAATAAAGTGTTTATTGCTCGAAATGGTGTCTTTCTGGAAAGAGAATTCATTTCTAAAGGAACTAGTGGGAGGAAGGTTCATCTTCAAGAAATTTAAGAAGCACAAATTAGTATTGAACCACCTCTGGAACCTCAACTGAATCAACAAATAGTTGTTGAACTTGCACAAGTACCACAAGGCCTAAAGAGATCTGATAGGATATGTCAAGCCCCTAAAAGATATGGATTTCTCTTAACTGATAGTAATGATGTAATGATTATAGACTAAAATGAGCAGACATCCTATCAAGAAGCCATAAGTAGCCCAGACTCTAAGAAATGGCTTGAAGTTATGAAATTAGAAATGCAATCCATATATGATAATCAAGTTTGAACCTTGATTGATCCGCCTAATGGTTTAAAAACCATAGGGTGCAAGTGGGTTTTCAAAAGGAAAATTGACATGGATGGCAATGTGCATACCTTTAAAGTAAGACTGGTTGTAAAAGGTTTTAAACAAATACATGGTATTAACTATAATGAAACTTTTTCACCAGTTGCAATACTTAAATCCATTCAAATTCTCCTTGCCAAAGCTGCATACTATGATTATGAGATTTGGCAAATGGATGTCAAAACAGCATTTTTTAATGGAAACCTACTCGAGGATATGTATATGACACAATCCGAGGGTTTTATCAATCCTGAGCGATTTAGAAAGGTTTGCAAGCTTTGAAGATTCATTTATGGATTGAAGTAAGCTTCTCAGAGTTGGAATCTTTGTTTTGATGAATCAATCAAAGAGTTTGGTTTCATAAAAAATGAAGATGAGCCTTGTGTTTATAAGAAAGTTAGTGGGAGCGCAATAGTTTTTCTAGTGCTATATATTTACAACATATTGCTTGTTGGCAATGATATCCCTACTTTGCAAAATGTTAAGACATGGTTAGGGAATTATTTCTCAATGAAAGACTTAGGTGAAGCTACCTATATTCTAGGCATCAAGACCTATAGAGATAGATCTAAGAGGCCTATTGGCCTAAGTTAAAGTACATATATTGATAAGGTACTGAATAGATTCAGTATGTAAGATTCCAAGATAAGATTCTTACTAATGTCACATGGCATTACTCTTAGCAAGACTCAGAGTCCATTAATATAGGATGATCGAGACTGCATGAGTAAGATTCCATGTGCTTCTGCTATTAGATCTATCATGTATGCCATGTTATGTACTCGACCTGATGTCTTATATGCCTTAAGCATGACGAGCAGATACCAGTCAGACCCAGGTGAAAGTCACTGGACAGCAGTCAAGAATATTATTAATTACTTGAGAAGAACTAAGGATGCATTCTTACTATATGGAGGGAAGGAAGATGAGCTGGTTATAAATGGTTACACAGATGCCAGCTTCCAATCTAACAAGGATAACTTCCGATCATAGTCAGGTTATATGTTCTATTTGAATGGAGGTGCAGTGAGCTGGAGAAGTTCAAAGCAAGACACAGTTGCCGATTCTATAATAGAGGTTGAGTATATAGCCGCCTCAGAAGCAGCTAAGAAAGCAGTTTAGATCAAGAAATTTATTATTGGATTAGGTATTATTCCCTGTATTTCAGATTCAGCTGACTTATATTGTGATAATAATGGGGCTATAGCACAGGCTAAGGAACCTAGATCATATCAGCGATCCAAACACATACTCAGGCGTTACCATCTCATTCAAGAGATCATCCAAAAGGGAGACGTAAAGATATGCAGAGTACCTATAAATGACAGTGTTACTGATCCACTTACTAAACCTTTTCCATAACCAAAGCATCAGAGTTGTACTAGGTCAATAGGTATTAGATACAATGTTGATTGGGCCTAGTGCAAGTGGGAGATTGTTAGTTGTGTGCCCTAGGCTAATTATTTTATGGCCATATTCTAACTTTTGTCATTTTGCATTTTAATAATAAAGAGGTATTTTTATCATTTTGACTCTCTTAAATTCCATAAATGGTTAATTCTATCTAAGATTATCAAGTGAGTGACTTGATAGTAAAACTCTTAGATGAAAATTGAATTATATTCTAAAGAATCCCTAGTCGGTCATTATTATAGAAGAATAATGAACGAAGACTAGTACAAGGTTAACTGATGATCATGTTTTACAGATCATGTATATGATGTACTAAGTCAAATCATAGGTATATAGGATGTACTGGATTGACCCGCTATGAGAATACTACATGAATAATTGTCATAAGTAATTCTCATCACAATGATATTAGTTTAGTCCTCTGACCTGAGATCATCCTAGAGTCCTACATGATGAGTTCTTTATTTTGACACATTCTAATGTTATATTTAATAGGATGATATAATAGATTGTTATTGAATATATAATAAATCATGTGAGGAATATGAGTGATCAAAAAGGAATTTGTCCCTCACTGATCATGAGAAGAATATCTACGGGCCCTTTGATAAGTCAGACTGAATATTAAATGCATGGCCATAATAAAATTAATTGATAAGAAGTTATCAATTTTAGTCTACATAAGATCGATAAATAATATGACTGAATTATATAAGGATAACATAAACCATGTCTTATATTCAATTGAAGACATTGTGTGATAGGACTACGATATTTATTGTGGGACAGGTTATGTCAGATTATTGACCTTCACATGACTTGGGTAGTCATAATATCTTGCTAGAGACTACTTATGACTTGTGGGCTACAAATAAGTTTTTAGGCCTACTACCAATGTTGTGTGAACCTACCGGGTCGCACACTTAGAATAGGCCTAAAAATAGATATTGGGTATGTCTACCCAATAAGGCAATTTTCTCTCTTTGCACACACGCGCGCGCGCGTACACACACACATATACACAGATATATATATATATAATTTATGGTAATAGTTACCATAATTAAATTTAAATTTGAATTGAGTCCTTTAAAAGGAAATTATATACATATATTAAAAATAATTTTTGATATGTAAAGTAAATATCAATGTATGAAAACTGTTTTGGTAATTAACAGGTTGGTAAAACCCTAATTGATGTGTGTGTGTGTGTATATATATATATATATACATCTTTTTCTGTAGGGTTTTTGTGACACCCCTTCCCATCGATACTCATGTCGGATAGGTGTTCAAGCTGGTCTATCCAGCACGGAGTAACAACATGGAAAAATACTACTTATAAGTTAGGTTTACTCAAAACTATCTCGGTTACTTCATTTACAACATGGGATTAATAGCATCTATGCCACTTATTCTAAATTTCTAATTAAATACAATAAATTCAAATACACCATTCAATAGAATCATCAGATGGCAAGAAATATAACTCATCAGAAGGGATAAAATAATGTATATATATATATATATATAAATAGAATAATGTACATAATTAGTACTCAACGGTGAGGGAAAAACTAAGGAAAAAGGGCTATCAAAATACATACAAAAATAATACACCAAAATATCAGAAAGCCCTATCAACCCCAAAAGAAGGTAGTCCAACTACCTTAGGATGTACTGCCCAAATGTACACTTAAAAATAATAGCTACAATCCTATTCTTCATCCCACGACCGGAAAAAAATAGGTGGTCATCAGTAATAGCAGAAACTAAGTCCAAGTTAAGGAGACTCGGACCCTAGTAGTAGTCTCATGGCACACTACAATGGCCATCAAATACCTATCTAAGAACTCGATCCTCTCCATATGGGATCGGTACTCGGTCGCTATAGGCTCAATGGAAACCTAGAAAGATAAATCTGTATCTACATCATGACAGATATAGCAGACTATTTTTGTCTCATCTCCCTGTACATTTAGGGTCTGCGAGACCCAGTGTATGGATATTTATACACGATACAAGTATGTACAAGGCGGCTAGGCTAAAAAGAAAGCAATTTTACAAAAGGGAGTGGTGAGTATTTTCATATGAAACACTCAGTGAGTATACTAGACAACACACTCCCGGTAGCTAAATAGATAAACATCTTAAATAATAATAAAGGTAATTTTAAATCAAGCTATATAAACAGTTAAATAAAGTAGAGAAAGGTTGTTTAAAAATAACTGTATACCAAAGAGTCAAGCCATAGGCGTAATCAAATATATATATCAAATCACATTTGATTCATTTAAACAATATATATAATCAGGTTACTATCAATGTAGTGAGTACCAATCAGCACATTGAAGGTTTGAGCTAGGTATGCATACCACTATCATAAATCACTCAGAGTAGCCCCAAAGGCTTTTATAATGTCATATCTCTATATCCTAGATACAGAAAATATCATGAGTCAATGTGTCCCGGACACAGTCTTACATCTCATTGAACCCTGCCGTACCCCAGGCACGGTCTTACTGTAACCCTTTAATTATTAAATTATTCATAATTACTCCATAAAATCATTTTTTAGGTAAATATTATTCTCAGTTAAGCTGGTTCATCTGAAATCATCTTTAGTGCAACTGATGGAGGCTATACATTTCAAACTCTGCTGCCTCTAAAACGAGCAGGGGCATCACCCTTACTTCCACTGAGGTGCTACCTTTATAGTTTAAACAGAAGATGTGCCACCCTTAAATTTGAATTATAGAGGCACTGTCTGAAAAAGAAATGAGGCGTCGCCTCTTCAACCAACAGAGGCATCACCTCTTGGGCATTAAAGGGCTGAAGCGCCGCCTCTAGCTCCTTATAAAGGTGTCGCCCGAACTTTCAAATCATAGAGGCACCGCCTCTGTGCCTCAGAGGCATCACCCCTTTGGCTTGAATTGGCTGAGGCACCATCTCTTAGCTCAGAGGCATTGTCCCTTCATCCTATGCAACGTTTATAAATTTAAATTTAAACCAATAACCAAACAAAATCCAATTTCATTCAATCAATGAAAACATTAACCAAATCATTAATTCAACAAAAGAAAAACATAGGGTTTTAAAGAGGAAAGTCCACTCACAAACGTCGTTGATTCCTTCTTTTCTCTTTAACTTCCTGCATTGTTTACGGGGCGTCAGAAGTTAACTTTGTTCTTTTCCTTCGATTTTCTTCTTTGCTTTCTTTTTCTTCCTCTGGTACTAAATTCCTTTCATTTTCCTTTCATTTGTAGAGATGGGTGAGTCACCTCTCCTCATTCTTTACAAATAACACATCTTATTTTTTAAAAAATTCTTTTATTCGCTGATTTGGGTGGTTAACGCCAAATTATACTTTAGTCCCTGAACTTAATTATTTTCAATTAAGTCTTTTAATCAAACTTATTTTCTATACAATTTAGTCCTATCCAAATATAATATTAAATATTTAGGCACGGACCCGACAATTCTCTCCCACTTAGAAAATTTTATCGTCAAAATTTGAGAATGCTTATACACTCAAATCATTTCTTGTAGAAATAACTGTAGATACCGATGCCTCATATCTTCTTCTCGTTCCTATATAGCCTCTTCATGGGGTGATTTCCCCATAGCACTTTGACTAGTGGAACAACCTTATTGCGCAGTGTCTTCTGATCCTTAGTTATGATCGATACTAGTTCTTCTTTGTAGCTCAAAATTTCTTTTAGTTCCACTAGTCGTTCTTATAGTACGTGCGAAAGATCACTTCTATACTTTCTCAACATTGACACGTGGAAAACATCATGAATTCTAGACAAATATGGGGGCAAAGTCAGTTAATAGGCTACTGGCCCAACATGCTCAACTACTTCATACGGTCCTATGAATCTCGAGCTTAGTTTGTCGTGCTTGCCAAACCTCAGTACGCCATTCTATGGAGGTATTTTTAGAAATACTTTCTCTCCTACATTATATTAGATGTCGGCTCGTTTCAAGTTGGCATAACTTCTCTACCTATCCTGAGCCATTTTCAGGTTGGCTTGACCTATTTGAAGGTTTTTCGTAGTTATTTGTACTAACTCTAGACTTAATAGCTTTCTCTCTCTAGCTTCCTCCCAACAAATGGGGGTTATACACTTCCTCCTACATAGTGCTTCAAACGGTGCCATATTTATACTATTATAATAGCTGTTATTATAGGCAAATTCTATTAATTACACTTGCTTATCCCAATTACCTCTAAATTCTAATGCATTTGCTCTGAGCATATCTTTTAAAATTTAGATGGTACGTTCAGATTGGCCATCTGTTTGAGGATGGAAGGCTGTACTAAACTTCAGTTTAGTATCCAAAGCTTCTTGTAGACTCGGCCAAAATAATAAAGTGAACCTTGGGTCTCGATCTGATACGATTGATACTGGAGCTCCGTGTAGTCTTACGATCTCTTTCATGTAAAGCTCTGCTAATTTGTTCAAATTTTAGTTTGTCTTGACCAGTATAAAGTGTGCCGACTTTGTTAATCGGCCAATGATCACCCACACAGCATCATGTCCTTGTTGGGTCCTTGGCAATCCTACCACAAAATCCATTATAATATGTTCCCACTTCCACTCAGGAATTGGCAAGGATTGTAGTAATCCTGCAGGATGCTTGTGTTCAGCCTTCATCTGTTGACACATCAAACACTTGCATATGAACTCCGCTACATCATTTTTCATCCCTTTCAACCTATAATTTTTTTTCAACATTCTATACATCTACGTACTTCCTAGATATATAGCGTATGCCGAATAATGTGCCTCTTTCATTATATCTCATATTAATTATTCTATATTTGGCACATACAATCTGTTTTCAAACTTCAAGACTCCTTCTTCGTTGCGATTTAAGTGCTTCACTTTTCCACTCGTCGTATCTTCACTCAGTTTTTTCATTTTCTCATCCACTTTTTGAGCTACCATAATTCGCTCTATTAAGATCGGCCTTACCTTTAAGGTAGTTAATACTCCACTGGAAGGATCTATCTCAACCTCAGTATTTAGCTTCCTTAATTCAATCAATAGTGGCATTCTAACTGTTTGGATATGATACAAATTCCCACTCAATTTTTTACTTCACACATCTGTAACCATATTAGCCTTCCCTGGGTGATATTCTATCATGCAATTATAATCCTTTAATAACTTCACCCAACGTCTCTATCTTAAATTTAACTCCTTTTGAGTTAAGATATACTTCAAGCTCTTGTGATCTGTAAATATCTGACAAGTGAATCCATATAGGTAGTGCCTCTATATCTTTAATATGAATACCACTACTGCCAATTCTAGGTCATGTATGGGATAATTCCACTCATGCAGCCTTAATTGTCTTGATGCATAAGCTACAACCCTTCCATTTTGCATCAACATACAACAAAGTCCTTACTTTGAAGCATCACTATACACCATATAATGACCTCCTTCCACTGGCAATGTCAATACTGGCGTAGTGATTAATTTCTCCTTTAAGGTTTCAAAGCTTTGTTGACAATTCAAATTCTATTCGAACCTCATATTCTTCCTCAATAATTTCATCAATAGTGGCACAATTATTGAGAAATCATGTACAAACCTTTGATAATAACATGCCAACCCTAAAAAGCTTTATATTTTTGTTACATTTCTTGGTGGCTCCCAATTTACAATCGCTGCGATCTTACTAGGGTCCACGTATACTCCTTCAGCCGATATTATGTGTCTAAGAAACATAATCTTATCCAACCAGAGTTTTCATTTACTAAACTTCATGTATAGCTATTTAGTCCTTAGAATCTCCAATATCATCTTCAGATGTTCTTCATGCTCCTCCCTTGAGTTCGAGTATACCAATATGTCATCAATGAACACGATCATAAACTTGTCCAAATATGGTTTAAACATGCAATTCATCAGGTCCATAAATGCAGCTAGTGCCTTCATGAGTCCGAACGACATCACCAAAAACTCGTAATGTCCATACCTCATTCTAAAGGCAGTCTTTGATACATCAGATTCCTTGATCCTCAACTGGTGATAACCAGAGCGCAAATCGATTTTTAAGAACACCTTTGTCCCTTGTAGTTGATCAAATAAGTCTTCTATCCTGGGTAAATGATATTTGTTCCAAATGGTGACCTTGTTCAGCTGTCTATAATGTATACATAGCCAAAGAGATCCATCCTTCTTCTTCACAAACAATACGGGTGTGCCCTAAGGTGAAAAGCTTGGTCGTATAAATCCCTTATCCAATAGTTCCTACAACTGTGCCTTCAGTTCCTTCAACTCTGTCGGAGTCATCTAGTATGGCATCTGTGATATGGGAGCTGTCCCTGGTATGAGTTCGATTTCAAACTCAATCTCTCTCTCTAGTGGCAGTCCTGGCAAATCTTCAAGAAACACCTCCCTTCCTGTTTTCTATTACATAAGCTAAATATGCTTTGTACCCTTTTCTAAGATATTTTTTGACTTTCATAATCAAAATAATCTTAATAGGAGTCTTCTTTTCTTCTCCGACAAATATTATCTTCCTTCCACCTTCCCCTTCCAATTCTACTTACTTAGCAAAGTAATTCACATTAGCTCGGTAATAGTTCAATCCATCGATCCTAAGTATAGCATAAAACTCATCAAGATACAGGGGTATGAAATCCCATTTCAATTTACCCCCATTAATTTCCACTAAAACATTTCTATACACATTCTTGCATACTACGCTCATACCTATAGGCATGCTCACTATCACAGGTTCGCTCAAATCATTCATTTTAAGTCTATCATGCATCACAAAAGTTTACAAAATGAAAAAAATATAGCACCAGGGTCAAGGAGTATGCGTGCTAACTTACCGTTAATATGAGCCTTGCCCGCTATCACATCTGGGGACTTCTCTGCCTCCTTTTCTGTGATAGCATAGACCCTTACCTCTTGCACACCACTAGCTGTAGCTCTTGGCTCTCCTGGTTGGTTCCGTTGGGGTTATATTGCTTCATTTCTTTCTCTGATTGTATTCACAGGCCTTCCTACCTTGGTTAATCTCCCACCTCGCTCACTACAAGGAGCATACGATGCTTGTACTGAAGGTTCTCTTGGTGGTGCCTTATTGTAGTTCCTGGCATAATGTCCAATCTCATTACACCGGAAACATCTAACCTCTAGTTAACTGTATCTTCCTGTATAAATTTTCCTACATGTGTTACACCAAGGTAATGGATCCCTTCCTTATGTGTCGTACCTAGCACCCATCTGTCCTGATGACCTCGCCGGCTGTCTAACCGATGCCTGGCTTCCCTGAGGTCTATTTCCACCTCCTATTCTTATATTACCCCTAGAATATGGGGAAAATCTTGGTCGTCGGTCCTCATTCCTCCTCCAATATTATCGAGAAGATTCGGGCTGTTGATTTCGTCTGACTTGGGTTAAAGTTTCAAATTCTTTATCCAGTTTCTTATGTTCCATTGCTTTCTTAACCTAGCCTTAGAACGTAGTTCCAGTGTACATGTTTAGTTTCCCTCTCAAGGATATATGCAAACCCTCTAGAAACTTCTCACTCTTCCTTTCTTCGGTAGGGTAAATATCCTTGGCATATTTGTACAAATCTTCAAACTTGTCAACGTACTCTCTTACCATTATTGACCCTTTCACCAGATTGATAAATGCAGCCAACTTCTGCTTCCAGTAGTGTTCAATCATGTATTCTCTATGGAACTCCTCTTGGAACACTTACCAATTCAGAGCTTCTCCATAGAGATTCCTAATTCGGGTTAGCCAATCATCGGCTTTGTCAAATATCAAACTATAAACATTGCTCATCTTCTCCTCATTTCTAAGTTACAAAGTTGTAAAGGCATTTTCTATAGTCTTTATCCATTTATTAGCTTGACCTAGGTCCAACGTATCGTAGAAATCATACGCTCCACACTTCTTCGCATGTTCAATCACATCTCCTGGCCTTTTATACTTTTCCCTCTCTCTCTCTCTACCATTGTTATGGCTATAGTTCATGCCAATTTTATAGTATTCATATATATCATTAGTGGCAATGGGTTATTAGTCTCATTTCCATGCACCAATGGTAGTGGCTGACCATTGCATGCTCGTCTTAGTACATTAAAATTTAATAATGTCGCTCTTGACATTGAACTGCCCTACTCTCTCTCAGTACCATGTTCATGCCCATCACTCCTTTCATTACCAACAGAGGCTTCTGATGGGGATCTATCTTGTGGTAAGTTCCCACTTCTATTTGCATTCTCTACCCTTTCCACTATATCCATTCTACTTGCCTGGGCACCTCAGCCCCTACCTCGGCCTCTCGGTCTACCTCTAAACCTACCTTGAGCACCTAAACCACCTCTCCTAGTTCTGCCATTACTTATCTTTCTGCAATTTAAAATTAATTTATTCAGTACTCATAAATCATCAAATACCACATCATCAATCGTCACTATCCATTCATCACGTAAATTCCTTCCAAATCTTAAATTTCATGGCCTAAGCTTAAAAAGTCATTAATAATGCCATTTCCACTATCTCAGTTTTTAAAATCGACAATATTCCTATTTTTATAATTTAAACTTTCAAAACTAAGCTCTGATACTAAAAATTATGACACCCCTCCCCACCGGCACCCACATCGGATAGGCGTTCAATTCAGTCTGTCCAACACAGAGTAACAGCGTGGAAAGGTACCACTTCTAAGTTAGGTTTACTCAAGACTATCCTGGTTACTCCATTTACAACACGGGATTAATAGCATCTATGCCACTTATTATAAATTTCCAATTAAATACGATAACTTTAAATACACCATTCAACAGAATCATTAGATGGCAAGAAACATAACTCATCATAAGGGATAAAATAATGTACATAACTAGTGTTCAGTTATGAGGGGAAAACTAGGGAAAAAAGGCTATTAAAATACATACAAAAATAATACACCAAAAGATTAAAAAGCCCTATTAACCCTAAAAGAAAGAAATCCAACTACCCTAGGATATGCCGCCTACATGTACACTCAAAAATAGCAACTACAATCCTATTCCTCATCCCACAACCAGTAAAAAGTAGGTAGTCAGTAGTAACAGTAGAAACTAGGTCTAAGTCAATGAGACTCGGACCCTAGTAGTGGTCTCGTGACACACTGTAATGGCCATCAAATATCTATCTAAGAACTCGATAATCTGCTTATGGGATCGATACTCGGTCACTATAGGCTCAATAGAAACCTGAAAAGATAGATCTGCATCATAGTGGATGTAGTAGATGATTTCTGTCTTATCTCCTTGTACGTCTAGGGTCTGCGTGACCTAATGTATGGCCATCTATATACTATAAAAGTATATATAAGGCGGCTAGACTGAAAAGAAAATAATTTTACAAAAGGGAGTGGTGAGTATTTTCATATAATATACTCAGTGAGTAGACTAGACAACACACTCCTGGTAGCTAAATAGATAAACATCTCAAATAATAATAAAGGTAATTTTAAACCAATCTATATAAACAGTTGAATAAAGTAGAGAAAGGATGGTTAAACATAATTGTATACCAAAGAGTCAAGCTATAGGTGTAATCAAATATGTATATCAAATCACATTTGATTCATTTAAATAATATATATAATCAGGTTGTTATCAATGTGGTGGGTACCAATCAGTATATTGGAGGTTCGAGCCAGGAATGCATACCACTGTCATAAATGACTCAAAGTAGCCCCAAAGGCTTTCATAATGTTATATCTATGTATCCTGAATATAGAAAATATCATGAGTTGCTATGTCCTGGACATAGTCTTACATCTCATTGAACCCTGCCATACCCTGGGTACAGTCTTACTGTAACCCTTTCATTATTAAATCATTTATAATTACTCCATAAACACATTTTTCAGGTAAATATTATTCTCAGTTAAACTGGTTCATCTGAAATCATCTTTAGTGCAACTGATGGAGTCTATACATTTCAAATTTGCATTTCAAACTCTACTGCCTCTAAAATAAGCAGGGGCATTGCCCCTACTTCCACTGAGGCGCCGCCTTTATAGTTTAAACAGAAGAGGTGTTTCCCTTAAATTTGAATTACAGAGGCACCACTTGAAAAAGCAATGAGGCATCGCCTCTTTAACCAATAGAGGTGTCGCCTCTGTGCCTTAGAGGCGTCTCCTTTTAGGCCTTAAAAGGTTGAGGTGCTGCCTCTAGCTCCCTACAGAGGCATTACCCAAACTTTCAAATCATAGAGGCACAGCCTCTGTGCCTCAGATGCATCACCTCTTTGGCTTGAATTGGCTGAGGCGCCACCTCTTTGCTCAGAGGCGTCACCCCTTCACCCTATGCAACGTTTATAAATTTGAATTTAAACCAATAATCGAACAAAATCCAATTTCATTCAATTAATTAAAACATTAACCAAATCATTAATTCAACAAAAGAAAATTATAGAGTTTTGAAGAGGAAATTCCACTCACAAACGTCGTTGATTCCTTCTTTTCTCGTCAACTTCCTGTGTTGCTCACGGGGCATCAGAAGGTAACTTCGTTCTTTTCCTTCAATTTTCTTCTTCGCTTTTTTTTTCTTCCTCTATTACCGAATTCTTTTCTTTTTCCTTTCGTTTACAGAGGTGGGTGAGTTATCTCTCCCCCTCCTCTGCAAACAACATGTCTTATTTTTTAAAAAATTCTTTCATTCGCTGATTTGGGCGGTTAACGCCAAACTGCACTTTAGTCCTTGAACTTAATTATTTTTAATTAAGTCCTTCAATCAAACTTATTTTCTATATAATTTAGTCCTATCCAAATATAATATTAAATATTTGAGCACAGACCCAACAGTTTTTCTATTCTTATTTTATTCAAATTCGTTCTTTTAGAGAAAAGAATATAGAGAGAAAATTATGAGAGAGGTGCTAGCACACCAGCACTTTTTTGGATATCGTATTCCTGTGGATACTGGTAGAGGACATAGCTCGAACAAGCGATATCTATATCTGATAGCACATACGAAAGGGTCGAGGTAGGATGTCACCGGAATGAACCCTCTCTAATCCTTCTGACAGTCCTACCTTACATTCATCTTGGTAAGATTTTGTAACCTTTTTGTTAATTTAACCAAATTATATGGATCCCATAAGGGTTTTTTGTGTTTAAAATTTTTGTTTTTGCTGCGTTTTTAATACATGAAACGCATCAATAACATTTATACCACCTCTACAAGATGCCTATAAATAGAGCTACCTCTTATACTTCAAATCATCAACAAAATAAACATTGAAACTCTGTTAAAACAACAACTTAAATTTTTTATAAGATCATCAAGTTGTTCTTTAAATTTTACAAGATCATTAAGGTGTTCTTCATCAAATTTAAATTCTCTACAAGATCATCAAGGTATTCTTCAAGTTCTTTAAGCATTCAAGGTGTTCTTTATCAAAATTTTTCATTAAATCCAAATTCTCTAAAATATCATCAAGGTGTTCTTCAAGTTCTACAATATCATCCAAAGTGTTGTTCATCAAATTCATATTTGATTCAAGATCAAGCTACAAAATGCCCTTGAATCAAGTTGTTTCAAAATCATCAAAAGGCGTCCTTCGTCAAATACATATTTGATTCAAGATCAAGCTATAAAAGCTCTTGAATCGAATTGTTTCAATATTAATCTATAAAGCATTAAAGCTCATGGTTGTTGCAAAATTCAAATTGGAGGATTCGAAATTCTTTATAATAAGAATTTTATTAAAGATTGTAATATGCTTTCTTAAGTTCAATAAAAATGCTCAATTTGTTCTCAAATTTTCTTGTTTGATTTTGTATACATGAAATTTGTGTGTACAATCATTCATTATTTTAAATTGTTCTTTAGTCTCTACAAACTCCAACCACCATTCCAATCCTATTGGTTGGTAACTTTTGGAGGTTTCCAATCCAATAGCAAGTACCTCGGTGTACCCTAAACCCTTCATTAAATTCTATATATCAATTAAAATCAAACTCATTACCTTAGAAAAATTTTTATGCTCACCTCCTATATATTGTACTATATGGTTGCTCACAAACATCCCTCAATACCATAATTCCATAGGCACCCTATGTTAAAAAAAAAATAGGCAGACAATATAAAAAGGTAACTACAAAATTATAAAATACTAAAGAAAGTACAACAAAGCAAAAAAATGCATATAAAAAATTGACCAATTTTATTTTTTTATATAAAGCTCAAAAAAATCCCCAATTTGATCACGAACCCTAATTTACATTAAAGCTATTTTTCTTTAATATAATACAATAACTTTTATAGTTAAGCTAATCTTTCTTTAAAAAATAAGTAGAATTAAAAAAATGGCACTACAAAAATCAATAAATTCAGCAATAAAAAAAATTTACCCTTTTTGTCGTTGTTGCCTTGTACCCATGTCCTCTTCCTTTTCACTTTCACCTTGATAACAACAATCTTATTTAGGACCACAACATTCAGGGTGAGGACTTTAGATTAAAAGATTTTTAGTCTTCAAAGTAATTATAGGAGAAATAAAAAAAAAGATAGCAATGTTGTTTTTCAAAACAAAATAGTGATGCTTCTTCAACAATCTTAGGTTTAAAGATGACAAAACGGTGCATTTATTACTCCCAACAAAGTGACATTATTTCTCTTCATTGGAACGAAAGGTTTTGCTTTTTTTTTTTTTCGATTTCATTATTCACATCAACTTCAGACATGCCACATAGGAAGGCCACATCATCTTTACCATAAGCCCATTATCATTTGGATAAATTTAGTATAAATTAAAAATTTGGAGGATCAAATTAAAATGACTCTGAAAATAGAATTGGATTGATAATTTGTTCAAAGTTAAGGATAGAACCAATTATTTTCCTTAATAAAATTCTCTTCTAATCGAGTTGATGATAGTTTGGACATAATAATAGACTTCTATACTAGGAAGGTCGTACTCTCCTTTGGACATAAAAGAATTGAGCAACTAATTTTTTGAATAGTATCATCTGAAATTTTATTATTGAAGGTATCCCACCATTTCACCTTGAATCTTTTAGTTAGAATGCACTATCCATCATGTGTACTGTCCTAATGAAAATACCACATATATACCTATAATAGGAAAATTTTTTAATAGAAAAGTAGAAAGGGATGAAATTTTCGTTATGCTTATATGGGCTTAAATTTTATTTTGAAGAGTTCATAACAAAGTTTTTACCTTAGGTGTTAATGTGTCTAGAACATTCCTAAAAATGTTATACCATTAGGTAAACCAAAAAGGTAGTTCGGTACTTTGAAAGGTTTTATCAAAGTAAAATAGCCAATAATAATTATTTACCTTATTTTGAATATAGAAAGAATTATACCACGCCTATTGATAGTCTCAATAACTAATATATTAGCAGTGGTTAAATCTCGTGTGAATGTCTGTAGGAAAAGATTTTAATCCATTCAAGTTTTTTTCTCATTTTATTTGATGAATAATTTTTTAGAATGATATAGGTTGAATAGGTAGAGCTTACATGATTTCGATCCTTTTTGAAATGTTTGAATATGGCCGAACTAATAACTTTCAAAACTATTCTGTAAAAATGTAGTAGTTTTGACTTGTCCCGCGATTTATAATACCATCCTTTTAAAAAAAAGTTTTAAAACTATTTTGAAGGATTTTTTTTATCATAAAATCTGATGTGTACTAATCCGCAAGCGTACAGAATCATATCAAGTAGTAAATAAAGATATCGTCCCACAGGGATTGTAGGTTGAATACTGCAATACTCACAATGTTTGATTGTTTAAACAACGAAATAGAGTTTGGATTCTTTAAAGACTAACACTAAATTAAAATAGAGAAAAATTCAATTTCAAACAAATATTAAAAACTAGGGTTCTTATTCTCAATTGGACCATTTCAAATGATTGATTTACTAACTAGGTCTACA
>CATIWO010469635.1:0-12160 GCA_949673435.1 Macaranga tanarius
ATGTTTAAATTATAAAATAAATTTAAATTTATAAATAAAATTTTAATAGTAAAATTTATTTAAAAGATAATACTATTATAATCATCTTATCTTATATGTTCAAATTATAATCATTTTATTTTATATATTCCAAATATAAAATTATTAAAATAAAATTTATAAAAAAGATAGTACAATTTATTAGAAATAATATATTTAACATAATGTGTGTGTGTGTGTATATATATATATATATATACTATTATTATTGATTTATTAAATATTAATTTCAAATATATAAACTAAAAATTAAACTATGTAGTTTTAGTGAAAATTTTATGGGTTGAAATTGGAATGCTAGTGTTATGAGTAGGGGTGTGTAAAACCGGACCGGACCGAATAACCCGCCCGAAACCGAACCGAAAATGGCGGTTCGGTTTCTATTTTCTTTCATCCACAAGTTTTCGGGTGAACCCGAACCGCCCCGCAAACCGCAATTTGTAATATATATTTATATAAGTAGCACTGAAACATATCACATATTCAATGGTGGTGTAGTGGTGAAGGCACGTAGCTTCTTTCTTCACGTTAAGGGTTCGAATCCCACCATTGTAAATTTGCAATATATTTTTTTCCAATTAAATTCTTGGAAAAAGGATGCGGAATGTTGATTCTGGGGCTCGAACTCTCGTTCGAGAGACCATCAAACCACATCTGGATTTGAGTTATTTTGGTTCTTTTTATTTATTTATTATTTATTCGGTTTACCCGCAAACTGAACCGCAACCCGCCCTAAAATCTAGGTTTCAGTTCGGTTCTTATTTTTTGAAAATTAACCCGAACCGTCCCGCCCGAAAAACCCGTTTGCACACCCCTAGTTATGAGTGTTATAATAACTTCATTTTTTATTTTTCTTAATAGATTATTTTTTCAATTTCAAATTAATTTTTTTTTTAATTTCATATTACATATGTTATGTCGTTTTATAACATGTTTTGGAATTTTCAATTGTTTAAATATGAATTTTTAGATAATGAATAATACTATAATCTCCACACTTTGGTTTCGCTCCGGATCGACTTAGATTCTCCATTTGTTCCGAATCTCCGTAATGAATTGCTTCGATTTTTCGGAGCAACTCGGAGCGGAGATTTAAATTTTCAGAGCCGGGTCCGGAGAATTAATTTTTGAATTCTCCGACATTCGGGTCGGATTCGGAGAATTTACATTCTCCGAACTGCTCCAACCCATGCTTAGCCCTACCTAACATAGAACATCTAATTAAAATATAAATATTAAAATAAAACTTAAAATGGAATTTATTAAACAATAATAATACTATTAAAAAGTATAAATTTTATTATTAATTATTAATTTTAAATATATAAATTAAAAATTAAAATTTTTGTAATATAAATAAAAATAATAAGAGAAAAATATATAAATTTATTCAAAACTATGTAATGTTGTCAAAATCTCCAAATTTTTGCTTTATTCCAAAAATTCAGAACAATTTAGAGATAAAAAATTTTTGGTTCAGATTTCAAAAATTATTTTTCAAATTCTTCAACTTTCGAGTCGAATTCGAAAAATTTACATTTTCTGAATTGCTTCAACATGTGCCCACCTCCATAGTTATTCTTATAATATATTTATTTAAATATTATTCCTGTAACAGTTTGCTGATCATAAATATACGATATAGTTAAAAAAGCTGACATGTATTTTTTATTTAAAGGTGCATTAGCAAAGTTAAAAGAAGTTAAATGTTATTGATGTAATATATATATTAATCTCTTTATTCTTATTTAATAACTTTTAAAATATTAAAATTAACCATTAATCTTATTTAAGTGCGTTCTTATTATCCTAGTAGAATGGGGCAAAGGCTTATAGAAAAACTCTTCATTGAAAAATATTTTTATTTTTTCTATACGTGTATTTTATAAATTATTTTTTTTATTTTTCTATGTTAATAAGCTATAAATTAAATTCATAAAAAATGTATAAATTAATTTAATTTTTTATTATTTTTATCTTTTACTTACAATGTTTAGTTTTGTTATTGCCACTTTATGTCAATTCTTATGATCGATGCTAATAAATTAAGTGCCGATTAAATATTATTTTTAAAGTTTTAAATTTAAAATATAAAACATATTATCAAATAATTAGTATATGTGTCTTGATGACTTGTAAGCTAATTTTTATAAGCAATTTTAATTTTTTTTATTCATTATTAATTGTATTGCATGAAATTTATATTAATTATTTATGTGCATGAAAGTATAAATATATGTTGTGTATTTTTATCATCATGAAAATTTTTTATTATAGTTTTTCTAATTATATCATATTTTTAAAATTAATTTTATTACTTATAAAAACTTTAATAATACAATAATTTATTCATTTATTTTTTATTATTTTTAATTATTTCATTTAACTTTTATTGTATGATTAACAATTTTTCAAAAAATAATACTATATTAACAACTTATCTATTACCTTTTATTTACCAAATGACACTGACAATTTAATTATTACATCTATAACTATTATTTCCTTCATAATTACACAAATAACTATTGTACCCTATTTTTTTAACCTCAACCCACATACCTCAAGATTATTAAATTTAAATGTAAAGATTTATTTTTTATTTAAAATAAACATGAGAAATAATTAACTATTATATTCAATTTTTTTATTTTATTTTGTCAACAAAAAATTTGACACTAGAGCAATCAAATTACATAATAGAACAAGGGTAATGCGTCGTGTCTCGGTCCGAGACACGACGCGGGAGGGGTAAATTACCAATTTGTCCCTCCTGCTATAAGAAATTGAAAATTTTTTGGGAATGAAAAGGTAATTTTACATATAAAATTATCTTTTAACTTTCCAAATATTTCTGACCCCTGTAAAATGGAGGTTCAAAATAGTAATTATTCCGATCCGAAATTGTCTCGGATCGAGACACTTATCACTACCCATAGAACAAACCTCGAAAGTATTTGTAATTATTCCTATATTGATTGAAGATACAATCAAAATGTTAAAATAAGCCAGGTCAACATTGATGATGTAAGTAATGACGCCATTGCTTTCAATTCTAATCTTTTCAAGACGGAAGAGCCTTGTAAATAAGTTTCATCAATAACTTCTACAATTTTAAAATCATTTTTAAAATGTAAAATTTATTTAAAAATTATTTTAAATATATATATTATTTATTCAAAAAAATTATTTTAAAGTATGTATTATTTATTTTTACTTTTATATTATAATAATTCTTTTTAAAATAAAAAATTTTACGCTCTATAATTACTTTTTAAGAATTAATTTAAAATTTGTACTCTAAAATAATTTTTGACCAATAATTTTTTATGGTAATTTTTACACTTTGAATAAAATTTATAATAGTTTTTACATTTTAAAATTAATTTTAAGAATATAAATAATATTTAATCTAAAATAAATAAATTGTAAGAACAAAATAATTTTTTAAGAATAATTTACACTAAAAATAAATTTTAAAAAGAAAAAATAATTAATAAAAAATAGATGTACGTATGGAATTTCAAAAATATTTATGCTTTAATTATAAAAAATAAAAGATTAAAGATTTTTTTGTTTATTTTGTAGTCTCACTAATCAGAATTTAACATATGTTAAATTAGTCAATAAATAAAGAGTCTATTTGAATTATTTTTACAATTTATAGACTTTAATTGGTTAATGCTAAATTTAAGATGATATTTATTTTTTGGGATAATGATATTGGTAGTCCTAAAAGTTATATGAAATTTTCAATTATGTCCTAAAAGTCTAAAAGTTTTCAATTGAGTTCATCAAGTTTTTAAAACTTTCACCGTTGGTCCTCGACTGTTAAAACAAATAGCTAGAAGAAGGTGATGTGGCCGTCAAATATGTATCCACGTCATCAAGTCATTCTTACACAGTGACGGCCACGTCACCATCTTCCGTCAGTTTTGACAGTCGATGACCAACGGTGAAAGTTTTAAAAACTTGATTAACTCAATTGAAAATTTTTAGACTTTTAGGACTTAATTGAAAATTTCATATAACTTTTAGAACTACCAGTGTCATTATCCCTTATTTTTTTTAATGAAAGTCACATATTTTTTTGTCTTATAATTTTTTCCTTTTTCTTAATGTTGATTAAAGTTGAACTTAATCAAATAAATTTTTGTTCGGCCATGTAAACTTACTCGTAATGTTGGACTGAATTATAATTTATCAATGATAAAGTATGTGTGTCCACTCATATATGATAGAATTGTCTTTAACAACCTATAAAATATGGACACTTTTTTTGTGAAGAGCATACAATATCGGATTTTTTTTTTTTTTTAATATGTGCAAAATTTTAACATTCGTCAAAAGATATTAAACTCATAAAATCATATCCCCAGAATTTTTTAAAGAATCGAAAAGCATATATTTTAAAACATTTCTTAATTTTTAAATTTTTGATAAGAGATATTAATAATTAAATTTTGGTTATATATATTATGGAAAATTGATTTGTTGAATATTTTTAAATGTTATATTAATTTTATATGTCTAAGAAGAATTAATTAATGATTATCATTATTTATTTTAGCTTTATAAAAAAGTATTTTGTAGTTAAACATGTTTTTATTGGTTTGTTATTGCTTTCTTGACATTTAAGAGTACGTGATTCTATTTGACTTGTTTTTTGTACCCTATTTGATAACTCATCTATCATATATATATATATATATATATTCATGTTAATGTAAATAACAATTTGCCTTTGTAGTGCTAAGATTATTGGTCATTATTAAACAATATCATTATTATTTTATCAAAAATATTAATCTAATATTAATTTTTAATAATGGAATTATTTTATATGTGAATTACCATCAATCTATCTATTTGGATATTATTAAAAAATTTATCAATTTATTTTAAAAAGTATTCCTTTTTATTTTTAACAAAATTAAAAATACATTTTAATTTTATTTATTACTTATTCATTATAGTTAGTTGAATAATATATATATTTACAAAAGATAGAAATTTCCTTAGAGAATCATAATAAAAATGGAATTTCACAAAGCTTTTTTTAGCTAAAATAGAGTTTCAATATCAACATACTACATGAGTTGATTTTCTAGCCATAATCTAAGGCATAGAGAATCAGAATAAAAATAGAGTTTCACAAAGCTTTTTTAGCTAATAATAAAGTCACTCAAATATCTTAACTGACTATCACCATTCAATTCTCACATTGGTTGTGGAGTGTGTGTGTTTGTGTTATATGGGTTAGTACGCTTTTATAAATTTGTCATGGTTTTGTGAAGGATTGTGTTCTGTCTCTGACCCAATATGTGCGTGTGTTTTATTAATTTCAAAAAAAACTATCATCATTCAAAGTTCTTTCACAAAAAAAAAAAAAATATGAATATTCAAAATTAGAAAAGAGAAAATTAAAATTCGAAAAATAATAAAAACAACAAGACATACAAAGAAAATCACATATGATTTTGTGGACATCAAAAAACTCTAGCAAATTGATAGCCAAAATTCTAAGGAACTAATTGAACAACAAATGGATTAGATCAACTAAACACCAAATAGATTAAATTACATACCAATAATTAGAAAAGAATCTAAATACATGATATTTTCCTATACCTTTTCCTTTTTCTTCATATGATTATTGCATTATATTATTTTTAATTATACATGCATAGTTTCCACGAATTTGTATTTTTATTTACGTGTTCTTGTATATTATTTTTAAAAAATATATATTATATTTTATCCGTGGCATGTGTGCAGACAACACATACTATGAAACTCTAATTTTAGATGTCATGTAGCAAATCGAGGAATGTAAATTTTCTAATGACAAAATTTTTCGACATCAACAAATTAACACAAGCTGCATTTTATTTAATACTATATATTATCTTGTAATTAAACAAGTACATAAGACAACATAAAGCAGGAAAAAAAACTGCAAAGAACATGGTATAAAATAAAATCCTTCACAATAATCTTTGTGCAATTTATTTAAGAATTGTGAAGGAACCATAATAATCACTCCCTATTTGGAGGGTGCAGGCTTAGCAAAGCGAGCTCTAATGTGATCAATATGTTTGTCTCTTGGTGGCAAGCACTTATTGACCACATCAATGCCACGAACTTTCTCTATCCATTTGCATAAAATTGGAAATTTCTCTTCAGTGAATATCCCTGTTTGAGTAACTTCTTGACGAATTTGAAATCCATAGGCTGTAAAAAATACCACAATGTCTGCATACCCAATTGTCTCACCTCCAAAATATTCCTTCCCTTTTAATTCATTCTCAAGAATTTTCCAAAGCCCACCAACTTCTTCAATAATTTGTTCTTTCTCCTCTTCTTTGGCTGTTCTTAACTTGAAATTTGTTGGCAATATCTGCATGATAAATTCCCAATTAATACCAATGGAAAAATTTTATGGTTCGGAATGAAAGCTATTAAGTTAGTAGTTCAGTAATTTGCGTGTAGAATAATAATTTATTTTAAAAAAAAAATTATATGTTTGAAAATGAAAGAAAAAATTCAAATGGTTGATTTAGGATCTAAATCGCATTGCTGGAGAATCCGGCATTTGAAATTTTTTATTTTTACTATTTTTGCTTATTTTCACCAACTTTTTAACTAACTTTTATTTTATGTTTTCCAAAGTTGGATTTAAAAAACAGTTATAAAATATTTTTTTAAAAAAACTCAAAAGTGGCGGAAATCGTAATGCCAAATAGACTATTAGGAGAAATTTTATAAAGATAATAAAACATATATATGCTAAAAGGTTAAACCAATAATATCTAGTTAACTGAAAAAATAAAATAAAATAAAATAAAATAAAATAAAAAATTATAAAAAGTCAATTGGCAACTACAAAGAGTTTCTCGTGAGTAGCTCAAATGACGAAATGTGTGGACATTCAGTTGTGGAGATTATAAATCGAACCCTCGCTCTCCTTTATTTTTCCTCTTATGGTGTTGAAAATTAACCACTTCGTCTAGACGAAAAAAAAAAAAAAAAAAAGCTACTAGTACAAACAAGGAGCATCAATCAATCCCATTTTAATATGGTATTAAACTAGCACGTAACTATATAAAAAAAAAATAATAAATAAAAAGGAAGAAGAGAAAAAAATATTACCTTTTCATCTACAAATTTAGCCCAGAAGCGAGCAATGGCTCTTTCATAAGGATCTTTAGGCAAAATGGGATTATTTTGCCAAGTTTCCTCAATGTACTCAAGTATGACAAGTGATTCAGAAATGGGTTTGCCATCGTGTATGAGCACAGGAATTTTCTTATGAACTGGGTTGGATTTCAGAAGCAATGGACTCTTGTCTCGTAGATTTTCCTGTATAAGCTCGTACTGAATCCCTTTTAACTTAAGGGCAAGTTCCACTCTGTGACTATATGGACTTGACCATGTCCCAAGTACCTTCACTTCTGCCATTTTCTGTGGGACTCTACACTACACTTTAGTATATTTTTTTAGGGGAACGAAGACACAACTTGTGCTCATGTTTATCTGCATTTTATAGGGAAAAAGCACATGTACTTGTCCAATATTACGTCATTAGTGACCTCATCTATTTGTATGGATTTGGGTATAATAATTTCATATGAAAAGCGTATGCTTTATTAATAGTTACCGACTTCTTTTCATTCATTTTCATTTGTACTCAAAAAAATTAATAGATGAAATTTAAATCTTGCATTCAAATCTTCTACACTGTTAATATTTATGAAATTTAAAAATTACATCCATAAATTTTTTACTCCTCAAATTTCAAATAAATTGAAAATTATAATTTTTTTTACGAGATGTTATGTATTATGGAATCTATCAGAACTAGGGGTGTGCAATCGGTCGGTTCGGTCGGTTTTGGAAGTTTTCTGATCAAACCGAAATAATCGAATTGAGTTAATTGAAAATCAAACCAAACTGAACCAATCCTAAAATAGAACTGAGCCAAAATTTTGGTCATAAAAACATAACCAAACTAAAATTTTTAAAATTATTAATTATTTTTGTATTTTTATATTAAATTATTATATATTTTTAAAAATTTTTTGAAATATATAAAAATAAAAAATAAAAATTCGGTTGGTTTGGTTAATTCGGTTAAGCAAATTTTTTATATTCAAAACTGAACTGAACCAAATTTCAGTTCGGTTCTAAAAAATCAAAAATGCTGAAAAATCAAACCGAATTGGGTCGGTTTAGTCATCCGGAAAACCATGCACACCCCTAATCAGAACTAATATGAGTTTTGAGTTTCACATTTATATATTAAATAATCCATGAGTATTTGACTAATTAATACAAAAAATATATATATATAATTATTTAATAATTTAGTATGTATATGAGAAGCTATGCTAATATCGGTAAGGATTTTGTATGAATTATGCTTTTGTGGAGGTTTTACAGCTTTAATTGACATTGAGTGGCCGGAATCAACTGCTATACCTTTGAAATTGTAGTCGCACCATTCACACTTGCTCATTATAAGCATGCACAGAACTATTGACGGGCCAGTCTGATTTGAATAAGAGTTGAGCCAAACCCAAGTTTAATTTACAGTGTGGCCTAACTTTTGTGTTCAACCTAAGCTGATCTAAACCCAACAATGATTTGGAGCCAAACCCAAATTTAAGTTACCTAACTTTCTATTGAGCCCAGGCTGATACAAACCCAAACAATGGAATTGAGCCGAACCCAAATTTTAGTTACTAAATTAGGCCAAAATTTTTTATTGAGCTCAATTTGACCCAAACCCAACAATGAATT
Organism: Macaranga tanarius; assembly: GCA_949673435.1. NCBI lineage: Eukaryota > Viridiplantae > Streptophyta > Magnoliopsida > Malpighiales > Euphorbiaceae > Macaranga > Macaranga tanarius. The sequence goes on from CATIWO010469635.1 coordinate 8,842, forward strand.
GAGCCAAACCCAAATCCAAAATAAAGTTACTAGATTCGGCCGAACTTCTCTATTGAACCCAAATTCACCCAAGCCCAATAATGAAATTGAGTCGAACCAAATTTGAGTTAATAAAATAGGCCTTAAAATTAATTCAAACCCAAATTTAAGTTACTAAATTCGGCCTAACCTTTCTATTGAGCCCAGCTGACCTAAGGCCAACAATAAATTGAGTCAATCCTAAACTTAAGATACTAAATTCGGCCTAACTTTTCTATTAAGCTCAAACTGACCCAAACCCAACAATGAAATTGAGGCAAACCCAAATTAAAGTTACTAAATTGGGCCTTTTTTTATTGAGCCCAGCTAACCCAAACCCAATTTAAGTTACCCAGGGTGACCCAAACCCAACAAGCCCAAGTTGACCCAAATTTAACAATAAAATTGAGCAAAACCCAAATTGAAGTTTGTAATTTCGATTTAAAAATTGAGCCAAACCCAATTTTGAAGTTATGAATCTAGCCTCTTTTCTATTGAGTCCAAGCTGATCCAAACCCAACAATGAATTTCTCCTGCAGGTTCAAATTTTATTAGTAATTTATTTTCGTTCTTTATCACAACCTTTCAATCAACATTTTTTTTTTAAAAAAAAAATCATTTATATTTGTATTAAGGTTTTGTTTTTTGTTGCAATAAAAAACAAGTTTAATAAGATTAAAGAAATATAGATAAGGTTGGGTAGATCTATTTATTATCGACCCATAAAAATTAGATTTATAATTTATTTTTGTTCCATAGATATGATAAATTGATTTTTACTCGGTGAATATTTTCAATAAAAGAATTAAAGATTTTTTCAAATCGAAAATACTAAATATTGGCAATTAATAAGGAAGTTCACTTAATTATTGTGAAAAATATTATGTACTTTCTTTTTTAGCTTTGATAAAGAGGAATTAATGAAAAGAAATAGCCTCACTTCATCGCCAGATTAAGATAAAATTATAGATCTTAATACAATATTTTATGCTTAAAAGTAACTAATCTTCACTTTTAAAATAGTTATTTGAAACAAAAATAGTAAATCTTAGCCACAACAATTTTGACTAATCTGAATTATCTTAGTATAAATTCAATTTAATCAATTTAATTATACTTTCTAGTTAAATTTTATTTTTAAATGTTCCTTAATAAAACAAATAAACATGATTCATATAATGTTTGTTTTTATGCCTCTAAAAATATTATTTTACCATTAACGGTTTGACATATTTATCTATTTATTTTTTCTAATAAGAGGGATGGAGACATAGTTGGAATCAATAATTTCTTAATATATTAAAAATTTCTTTTTCCATCATTTTTTTAATAATCGGGCAACTAATTATTTTCCTTTGTGACATTAAAATATCACAAATCATAGCACCCTTCGGCCTTCTGAAAGGGTGACTAGTGAGTAGTGACACGCTGCGGCTATAAATAGCTCCACTACTCCTCCATCATCCTTATCTATCACAGCAAAGGAAAAGCCCAAAGGCAAGGCAGATAGCTATAGAACACAAATAAAGATGGAGTTCAGTGAGAAGCAAGAAGCATTGGTGAAGGAATCATGGGAGGTCATGAAGCAAGACATCCCTCAATACAGCCTTCGATTCTTTACCATGAAAGTGCAATATATATATATATATCATCAAATGAAAATTAATGATAAATATATTGATAAAATGTTAATAATATGTAACAGAATATTAGAGATAGCACCAGCTGCAAAAGGGATGTTTTCTTTTCTAAAAAACTCAGATGAAGTTCCACAGAACAATCCCAAGCTCAAAGCCCATGCTGTCAAGGTTTTCAAGATGGTAACTCTTTTAGTTTCTTTTTCTTCTTTTCTGTTTCATTTTTAACATAAGCACCAATGCACTCCACAACAGAGTTCAATTCTTCCCTTTTAAATCGAATGATGGTAGGATATGAACCTTACACTTCTATATATCTTTAGAGAAGAGTAATCACTTAGACTACTCTCTCAGGACTTCTATTTCAATTTTATTTTAATAACTTTATACTATAATTCATACACTAATAAATGATATAAACCCGGGTTAATTTACATACTGAAAAATGATATGAATCCGGTTTTGATATATTTTTGATATATTTATGTTCATTTTAATTTGTGTATAAAATTTCCATACACAAGATATATATATATTGGTGCATTAATTCATGATATAGTTATGGGTATGTATGTCATTGTGAATAATAGATATTTTAATTATAACTTAGAATTTCACAACCAAGTGAGCCAGGATGATATCTGCCACATCCCACGTCTAAATAATCTTTGGATTTTTGCCTGAGCAAAGATGTGGCTAAAATAATGTGCCGCAGATTTATATGCCCTCTTTATGAATCTACACTTTAAATCTTTCATTTTGCACATGCAAAGATACACAAATCCATTATTAATAATTAAGCATAAGTAATATGCCCAAACGCAGTGTCATTTTTATTGAACAATGAAGTATTGGTGGTTATCTTTACTGTTTTTGTGATGGTATTCGCATTCAATTGAATTAGTCAGAGTTTAATTAATTTTAAATATTAACAGTTTAAAAAAAAAAGTAATAATAAACTTGATAGTAAGGATTCAAAACTCACCTCGCTCTCAATTATTGATGAATGCCGACTTCCTTCAAATCTATAAGTACAAGAGAACACCTTGGATGAGCCTAGGATCTCTGATCCATAGGTTCTCCGATACTTAAGTTAGAGAAAGTTTATTCCATCTATCATATATAATGTGAGATATAAGCCTTTATATAGGCATAAGAAGAACATACCTAGTCTTATTTGGATTAGTACCATATCAGTCCTAATAAGTAATGAATTAGGACTCCTTTTGATTATTGACCTTATATGTAGACAAAGTCCTCTTAGGACTTAGATTATATGATACATAGGGATATGACATTCTCATATTTATCAATATTTTATTAAATTTTTGAAAGTATATGTTTTTGCCGCTTAACCAATGAAATTTCACTATTTTTGTATATATATTTTACTAAAAAATTTTAAAAAATATATTGTTGTCCCCCAAAATTTAATTAATTGTCCTCTCACTTTTCATAAAATGAACATTTTTCTATACATATGTGTAATTTTTGTTTGAAAAAAAAAAAAACTTGAAACTTTGGCCCCTAACTTCAAATGCTAGTTACGCGGCTAGTTTTAAGTAGTAGCTTGAAAAATGGACTGTTATTCTTGCTTTGGATCATGCCTCCTGTTGGCTTGCCTCCATTTTTATGGCATCCTTAATTTTTACTTGGCTACTTGG
>CATIWO010469689.1:0-14151 GCA_949673435.1 Macaranga tanarius
ATAAGTTTTACTTGATAATAAATTATGAATTGATAAAAATTAAAAAGCGTCAACCCATTTATAAATATTTGAGATAATTTATATATATATATATATATATATATCTAAAAAAGTTTTACTTGATAAAAAATTATGAATTGATAAAAATTAAAAAGCGTCAACCCATTTATAAATATTTGAGATAATTTATATCGAATGTTAGAGACAAAAAGTACTATTTCTAAAAATGGTAATGTTATACGTCGCGTTGCGCGACATGAACATTCTAGCTACGCGACACAACATTTTTTCTTTTTATTCCTTCTATATTACGGTTCTCTGTAAAATAAAAGTATTTATATATATATATTTTTAAAAATTTATTGATATATCGCGCGATGTGATATCTATTATTATCCTTCTAGAAATATAAAAATTAAAGTGTCAAACAACTATTAATATCTATAAATCACATATCTTTCTTATAGGACTCCGTTTGTTTGTGAAAAATATTATTCGTAAAAATATTTTTCCTTATTTTCTAATGTTTGGGTTACCAAAAAAAATAAGTCAAAGAAAAATAAATTACTAGTCAAAAGAAAATAACTTCCCATTCTAAGAACGGGAAATTATTTTCCAATACTTCATTACCCATCAAATATAGAAAGAGAAAAAAATCAAATATAATATTATCATTTCTATATAATATTGTATAATTTAAGAAAAAAATTTATTGCAAACCAAATATCAAACATATTTTTCAACTAATTTTTTAGTGTTGTAGCAAAACATCAAAAAATATTATATTTTTTTAGAAAATATTTTTTCTGAAAATTATTTTTCTGAGACAAAATATTTTCCTTGAAACAAACGGAGCATAGAAGAAAAAATAGAAAAATTTGTATTTAGCTTATATATTTTACGATTAAATTAGTTATGATTATGTCATGGCTCATATTGATCTATAGAACTAATTATTTTAGTTATGGAATAGAGAAAAAAATTCTATATATGATTTTTTTTTATTTTTTCAATTAATATAAAAATCATACAACCTAATTAAGTATCGATAAACTATATAATAAAGGACAATTTTTCTCTTAAATTAGGTAAAAATTATATTTAAACTTACATTAAAGAGAAATGACTAATAAACTATCCTTCCATTGGTTTCTTCGACTTCTTTATATAGTTAAGATAATGCTATATATGTGTGGTATATTTCTTTCTTCCCTTTTTCGTGTAGTCCTTCTCAAAGAGAAGACAGTACCTTTAGGCTTGATCCTGAAAGGGGCTTTAACGGTGCATACGATCAAGCACATGTTATTTCTTATTAAAGCAAAGTTGTTCCCCAACTTAAACTTGACGACATTGACACAAGTAGTTTGGTTTTTTTTTAAAAATAAAAAATAAAAAAAAATCCTCCTCTAGCTTAGCTAGCTATTCCTAATTAAACTAGACAATGCCTAGAAGAACATTAAAATTTCCTAATTTCACAGAAGCATATATAATAGCTAGCTGCTGATATAAGCTTTAGTTAAAATCAATGGCACAGGAACGTTTATGACACGGCATTGACCCACAAAACAAAATAGTTAATTAAGGTAGTTAATTCTTTATTATAATCATGGACTTGACAATTAGTCCTTAAATCAGGAGAAGTGTTTAAGATGAAAAAACTTCATCTTGAAAATGATTAATTTTGCTGATAACAATATAGAGGTCATAGCAAGCGTCATTGATGATGGTGATTAAACGTTGAATAAGTCTTGCATATACAATTGAAGAATTAATATTGGTCCCTTCTCAATCCTTGTTTTCAGGATAATAATTATGATTAGAGTTCTTCTCTAACCGTCTGTTTAATTCAACTGTTTATATCAGCTGAAAACTGATAGTTGAACCTATTTGGTAAAATTTCATTAACTGTTGTCGTTAGTATGTCAAATGACTATTAAAGGTACAAATTATTTTTAAATATAATTTGATACATTTGTTATAATATTTTTTAATTATGTGAATTATTTAAAAAATATATAGTAATAAATAATAATTTATCATTTTAATTTATTTATTATTAAAATTATTAATAGAAATAATTCAATAACTCATGTTCCCTGACAGGTTCTATTTTCTCTCTGTATCTTTACAGAGTTTCGTTCTTTTGTCTTTCACCATGGAAAGATTTAAACTTTTAGCCTTGGCCAATAATGATAACTCTGGTACTGTTATTCAGGATGATGTAGTGAATGAGGATGGAGCTCAAGGAGGTAGGTGGTGCTTTGTAGGCCGATTTCTTACTGAGAGAAATATAAACTTCATAGCCATGAAGCAAACTTTAGCATCTATTTGGAAATCGGAGAAGGGAGTGTTGGTCAGAAGTATTACACCATCTTTATTTCTTTTTGAGTTTTATACAGAGGCAGACTTCACAAAAGTGTACGATTTTTTTCCGTGGACTTTTGATAGCCATTTGTTGATATCGAAGAGGCTGTGGTTTAGAGCTGTTTGAGGTGTCATTGTGGGTGCAAGTTTATGACCTTCCGTTTGGATATTTATCAGAAAAGGTTTGTATGACAGTTGGTAACTATATTGGGTCTTTTCTTGAGGCCGATCCCAATAATTTTCAAAGTTCATGGAAACACTTCTTACGGGTTCGTGTATTGATTGATGTGTTAGTAATATGCCCGAGGCCAATTGTATTATGGTCATATTGTGACTTTATTTATTTTGCATCATTATAATAAAGAGGCATTTTTCATATTAACTCTGTTAAATTCTATGAATGTTTAATTCTGTCTGAGATCATCAAGTGTGTGACTTGATAGTAAAACTCTTAGATAGCAAATGAGTTATATTCTAAATCATCCCTAGTCGGTCATTATTATGGGAAAATAATGAATGAAGACTAGTATGAGGTTGACTGATGATCATAGTTTACTGATCATGTATACGAGATATAAAATCAAGTCATAGGTACATAGGATATACTGGATTGACCTACTATAAGAATACTACATGGATAATTGTCATAAGTTATTCTCATTGCAATGATATTATTGTAGTCCTCTGAACTGAGATCATCATAGAGTCCTGCATGATGATTTTTATATTTTGACACAATATAATGTTATCTTTAACAGGATGATGTAATAGATTGTGATTGGATATAAAATGAATCATGTAAGGAGTATGAGTGATCAAGAAGAAATTTGTCCCTCACTAATCATGAGGAGGATATCTATGGGCCCCTCAATAAATTAGACTGAATGTAAATGCATGGTCATACTTGAAATCAGTTGATAAGGAGTTATCAATTTTAGTCTAATTGAGATTGAGAAATAATTGAATTATTAAGGATAATATAAACCATGCCTTATATTCAATCTAAGATATTGTGTACAAAAGGACTGTAATATTATTGTTAATAGGTTGTGTCGGATTACTGACCTTCACATGACTTGGGTAGTCATAATGTCTTAAAAGATGCCACTTATGACTTATGGGCTACCAATGGGATTGGAGGCCCATTTCCAATGTTATATGAACCTACAGGGTCACACATATAGAACAGACCCAAAATGGAGATTGGACTTATCAACCCAATAAAATAGTTTTCTCTCTCATATATATTTATTGATAATTTATTTATGATAATTGTTATCATAATTAAATTTAAATATATATATAATAAAGATAATGATAAAATCAAAAAGGAGTTTTGGTACTTGTGAAAGACTAAATCCTAGAAGATATATATGGATATGTCATGTAGGAGTTTAGTAGTAGAGAGTTCTCTGCACATCATTATTCAGAAAATACGTTCATTTAGAGAAAGAAACACAAAGAGAAAATTGATAGGAAGCTGCTAGCACACCAACTTCATTTTGGGGTGTTATGTTCGTGTGGATACTGGAAGAGAATGTTGCTCTTTGGCTGCATCTGTATTCTGACAGAAGACAACAAAAGGCTCGAGGTAGGGTGTCACCGGAGTGAACCTTCTCTCTTCCTTCCTACAATCTTGCCTTTGAACTCGTCTTGGTAAGATTCTAGACTCGATTAAATTGATTTAATCCGAACTACTTGGATCTTGGTGGGGCTTCTTAGGGTCAAAATTTTTATTTTTCGCTGCGTAATTGTGATCCGGAACCCAACATGATATGAGGAGTCTATTAAAAGCTGGCATGAAGATTAGGAAACCTGGACTTGACTGGGTCTTGATTTCATTCAAATATAAATGACTCCCTGCATTTTGTTTCAGCTGTGGAATTATGGGTCATAATGAACGCTTTTGTCCAGTGACTAGTATGGCGAAGCATTATGGCGGGGCAGGAGGTCCTTAGATCTAATGTTTGCTGGAGAATTGGAGATGGGAGTGGTATTGATGTAACTAGAGACCCTTGGCTTCCTAGACTAGGGAATAATTATATTGGCACTATTAATTCTCCGGTGTTATATAATATGTTTGTAAAAGATGGGACGAAGTTTTGGTGAATATGTTGTTTTCTAGAGAGGATCGAGATGTTATCCTAAATCTGCCGGTGCCTCGAAGACCTCAATCATATGTCCTTTTCTGGCTAGATAACCGTAAGGGTGTTTTTTTGGTTAAAAATGCTTACAAGATCATTTCTAGAGATGGAAACTCTTCAAGCCAGCCTATTGTTTGGCATAAAATGTTGCGAGCTCTTATTCCTGGGAAGGTTAAAGTTCTCTTCTGGCATTTTATTAGAAATATCCTTCCTACACGTGGGAATCTCCATCATCTTAGTGTCTTGGTTGACCAGTATTGTCCGGTTTGTAGTGAAGCAGAGGAGACGATGATGCATGCTATTTTTGATGGCAGAGTTGCTTATTAGTATTGGGAAGTTTTTTGCCTCAATCTCCCTAGAGGTGATGTAACCTCGCCTTTGCTATGGGTTAATAGGTTTTTTCCTAGCCTTTCTTTGGAGTAGATTTGTCAAGTTATGATGGTGGTCTGGGCGATTTGGTATAACAGGAACAAAGCCAATTGGGAAGGAAGTGTTATGTATGCTGCTGCTATCTCGCGTTTGGCTTTTAACATATTTTCTCAATGGAAATAGGCCAGATGCAGAATTGATGTTAATCCTTCTCCGTGTCCAGTTGCTTCTGTTTCTATGCTCAATTCGACTGTGAAATGGGTGGATCCAAGCTCAGGTATTGTTAAAATTAACACTGATGCTATTGTTTCGATTCCGGCTCAGCGTGCGAAGTTGGGGTGGGTGGCTCGAGATTCTTAAGGCCAGTTCATCACTGCTGCCTACATTCCTTCGGTGGGCATATTTGATTCTCTGTTACTGGAAGCGATGGGCATAAGAGAAGCTTTGAGTTGGTTGAAGTCAAATGGGGTCCTTAAGGTTGAGGTTGAGTCTGATTTGTTGTTGGCTGTCAATGCTTTTAATTCTAATGAGGCTGATCCTAACTATTTAGGAGTAGTTCTTGATAACTGTCGAAGCTTATCTTCTCATTTTGAGCTTCTAGCTGTTAAGTTTGCTAAAAGCCCAGTGAATAGTGTAGCTGATAGGTTGTCTAAGGCTTCATTGTCTATGTCTGGTCCTAGGTTCTGGTGTCATTCTCCACCTGACTTTATTTGTAGTGTGTTGGCTTCCAATTCTTCTTAATGTGATTCCATGTTTTCCTCAAAAAAAAAAAAAATATTAATAGAACCTATTTGAAAATTAGCCTTAAAATATAAAAGGTACAATACATACGCTGCCCCCTGAACTTTACAGTTTTTTTTTCCATTTTGACACTTCTACTTACACTTTTGCTATTTAAACACTCCAACTTGTCTAAATCATAACTTATAAATCCTTTGTGCACTATTTGCAAGACACGTGGACTGACACATCACCATACACATACTGGTAAAGTGGTAAATTCATGCAAATACAGGAGGTAAAGTGACAAATTTATCCAAATATAAGTGTTTATATAATAATTTATAGACAAGTTGAGGTATTAATTTGGCAAAATTGGAAATATAGAGGGTAAAGTGATAAATTCATACAAATACAGGTGCCTATAGATGTATTACGCCAAATATAAATCTTATTAATATAAATTTTTAAGAATATTATATACATAAATACTATTTATTTTATTATAAATTATAAAAAATAATTATACGCATTTAATCTAAAAAAGTTAGTTGTTATTAATTATTTTTAATAAGGGTAATTTAGTCAAAATATAAAATAAATTTAAATCAACTATTAGTTGTTGGAAAAAAGCTGCAACATGAAGCTGATCAAATCCGTAGTTGTTTTGGATAAAAATAACTATTATCTATGGATGTGTGAATTTCACCAAACACTTAAAATATAGTTAATTGAATTAAAATTTCTATCAGTTATCTACATCAGCTAAACAAAACACCTACTAACAAAGATGTACACGTCTTTATATATCAATGTTTTATAATAAGCAGATGCAACATCTTCTGTTTAGAAAGCTTCACTTAATTAAATAGTGAATCTATATATGTAATATTTATTTATGGTCTTCAAATCAATCATTTCTATTATTAAGTAGGAAAAAGATTTGTTCCAAACTAATCATAACTGTTTTGCCTTTTTCTGATCGTCTACAATATTGAAATCGGCCGTTGAAGCAATCTAAGTTCATCAATTATAACAATTAAAATACCATACATAATTCCAAAGTATACACATCACTATATGCCTCATAATTAATCATTCATAGGCTTCAAAATTTTGTAAACGCTTGCTTCCCAACTTCAGGATTAAGGTTGGGATCTCGGGGTCAGACCAAATAAAAGAATTGTTTTTTTTTTTTGTTTCTTTCTAAATGATCTCATAACATCTATTTAAACAATCTAAGAGAGATAAATCTCGCATTAAATAAGTATTAAAAAAAGTCTAAGTAATATATAATTGGAGAAAATTAGACGTACAGAAAATTAATTGTATTATATAAATGCCTTATATTTCATATATTATATGTTCATTGATATTTATTTAATTTATTATTTTCAGACTCATGATTTGTCAAATTTAAAGTGAAAATACCCAAAAGAAAAATTGTATAAGCAACTAATCTTATCAATAAAAATAATGTTTCATTAAAAATGGAACATTATTTTGATTGAATGACTCAATAGATTGTCTATATTTTGGCTCGTCCAACACAATTTGGCGTCTGTTTAATTCTAATACTATATTGGGAAAAAATTAATCCTTTTAAAAAACAAGAAAATGGATCCCACGACTATATAATTATTCTCTTGAGGAAATGCAGTTAATTAACAGAAAGAAGAATATATATATATATATATATATATATATATATAGCAATCGAAGACAAAAGAAAAACAAAGTGGAGCAACAAAATCTTACGTGTAGAAAGGGTGATAAATTGTTGTCGTGCATTTGGCTCTCATGCAATGAAGAGGGTTAATTGAGAGGAACATATATATGGAGCCAATGATAGTGATCTAATGAACAATTCTAGCTCTTTAATGAACAATATGATAAAGACCTTCTACCCAATTCTTGTAAGTTTTTTATCAATATGTAGAGAACCTACTCATCAAAAGCCGCAACACCCTCGCCAATGCTTCATTTTTTTGCCCTTATTGCTCGCATTCACCATATCCCAGCTCTACTGAATTATTAGTATTTCTTCTTTTTGATTGTGACCCGCATGCGAAATCTAAGCATAACCAACAAAAAATAGGACGAATTCTGTGGATAACGAACAATTGAGCTAAAAAAAAAAATCAATATATAAATAAAAACTCTGCTTTCAGGACTAGTTCGATCAAGTCCTTTTCATTGTGATTATATATTAAGTTTTTTTATATAAATAGATCGATATGCTACTTTTGTTTGTTTAATCTCTTAGGAGATCAGTGTTCAAAGCGCGACCAACTTCTTGTTAATCACTTTAAACTGGTTTAGGATATAAAATGTCAACTTGCTCATTAATAATCAATGACTAATTTTGTTTGTTTCATTTATATTAATTTTGAGTTTGAGAGTTAATTAATTGAGGACCACTTCTGATAATTAATAGATGGGGATGTATGTTAATTATGACCCCAAATGAGATCTTTGTATTATTTTTTTTTCTTTTCTTTTCTTCTCTTTTTTTATTCTGAAAAAAATTCTTGACTTCGTCAAGTATTTTTGATGGGTAGCAAAAGGGTTCAACAGGGTCCATACATTGCATAAAATGAAATTAAAAGCATACAATTTACACTTGTATTTGCTGATGTATATGAAGGAATATAGGATAGTTGATAATGCATCTTTTTATATACATTTATATAAACAAAATTTTTGTATCTTGCTTGATGTGATTGGTTGAACAAACACAGGGTTTATGCCATCATACCGTTATTTATTGTATTGAGGTAATGTTTTGCTAAAAGTATGTATGATGATAATTATTGTATAGGAAAAAAGCAAAAAAAAAAAAAAATGTCATCATGTCATTAACATAATAATCATGACTAAATAGATAAGGATTTCGTACTAATTAGCGTATTATTAATGGGGTTTCTTGTGTGTATTGTCCTACAAATTTTGCCATCTGCACTTAGCAAAACGGTGAAACTAATTAATGTTTCCCTTACTCGCAATGTCTATTCCACTTGCCAATTCAACATTGGAGCATATCCCAGAAATCTCGCAGATTTGAGACATTATAATCATACAGATAATTAATTTTTAAATTTTCTTGTGTCGGCAATGGAAAAAAAGAAATTAATAATTAACAAGACTATATACTTAACTAATAACTATTGGAATTGGTTTGGAGGTCCTATTCTCATTTAAATAGCATCTCAAATTCGATTCATGGTGCATGCATTTGCATTAAATTAGTTGTTAAGAGACTCTTACTATCTTTATAATTTTGTCTGAATTGAACTAAATTAATTAAAGTCTAACAAATTTTATATACCAATATATATATATATATATATATAAACTTACTGATTGTTGAGATTTAAATTTGTATTATTCGGAAATGCCCGATTACCAAACATGTATCTCAACTCAATTGATTCAAAATGCACATAATTATAATTCCAAGTACATGGTCTCCCGAGATCAAAATCATATCATATAGTAAGACCCACACATACAAATTGCCTTTGTATTATTGAAGAACATGCCATTTCTGATGTTTCACATTTTTTTTTTATTTTTAGCGAAGAAATTAATCGTCAAATTATATTTGATGAGATTCCACTTGTTTTAAAGGGCTGTTACTCCTGCCAAGATTTTTGTTAGGGTCGATTTTATTTTCGTAATTAAATTATTTAAAAATACGTTAAGATAATTTCACATACATATTGATTTTTTTTAAATGAATTAAAAAGCATATTCGTGTAGTTTGTTATTATATATATAAATTAAATTAAATTTTAACATACAAAATGAAAAGTAAACTATTACTTGTAACTTTGCTTCTTTTTTCTTTATAATGTAGGGGTTGTATAAGGACTATAAGTGATGATCAAAGGTTTTATGGGAAGAAGATGACACTGCATGTGGTCCTGGCTTCTAATGGGCCTAGCAATTAAGATATGTTTTGTCATATAGATTTTAAAACAAAGTACATAATTGTCTAGAGACATCAATCTTTCATCTTTTTTTTGGCTCAATCTTTCATCTTGTGTTGTTAAAGTGATGAAAAACACATTAATTATGAGAGGGAAATCATGATGCATATATTTAAACTAAAAATGGATATGAGCTTGTGGATGAGTGGATCCAAGGATGTCCTTGGCAATAAATGTTTGGGTTAGTACAATACGTGTGGCATCTTCATTGTGGATTAATTGTTTTATCTGAATCATTCCATCAGTGTCGTATAATTTCTTTTGTGCGTGTCTTTAATAATAATTGACAAATTTAACAAGTTAAATGAAATGTTTGTAAAATTTCGAGATCTAGAGTTTTCTTAGAGTTTGATTTGGAAGAGAAGAGATAAAGTTTTAAGGGAAGTATAGCCTATGGCAAGCAAGCTCATATGGACTTGAAGCAGTTGTTCAAAAAAAATTTTTTTTTTTAAACTTGGAGTAGACTAAAAAAGAGAGAGAGAGGAAACATGAGTTCTCTCAAAATAAATTTCAGATTCTCCATAATTTCATTACATTGATTTTTTAGCATAGGAAAATGCAATTTTATATTTACTGGAATATGAACTTCCAAGTTGTATTTATATATCTTTTTAAACAAATGAATATATCACATAGTATTAAAAAAAAAATATTGGCACAATACAATGATACATAAGCTGTTCTCTAAACTTAATAATTTTTGTCATTTTGATACCTCTACTTACACTTCTGTAAATCATGCAAATACAAGGGATAAAGTACCAAATTCATCCAAGTACAAGTGTCTATATAATAGATTATAGAAAAGTTAAATTGTTAATCTGATAAAATTGAAAGTATATGGTTCAAAGTGACAAATTTATATAAGTACAGATGTCTGCGAATGTATTATGTCAATAAAATTATTGAACTTATTATCTATTGATATCATAAAGGAAGTTTTTGATATTTTATTATTCAATATTCAACACTAAAAAAATAAAATTTTAAGCAACGATCATTACAATTAATTGGCAATAGTTATTATTGTTTAAGGAGGGGGTTAGGTTTAATGTAGGTGATGGTAGGAGTATTCGGATTGGGATGATGCTTGGGTGTTTAATTTACCTGCTTTTAGAATTCAGCCTTGTAAGTCTCCTAATGTTAATGTTAATCTTGTTGAGGATCTTATAATCTCATAGATTACGGGATGGAATTTGTCTCTTTTGGCTTCCTTATTTGATGCAAGGGAGGTTCAGACTATTTCTTGCATTCCTATTGGAGATTCTGGAATCTCAGATAAAATTGTGTGGTATTATGATAGGCAGGGTCATATAACTGTTAGATCTGCTTATAAATTTTTAAAGGCCATGACCTTTTCTTTGAGGAGTAATTCTTCAAATTCTTCTAGTAATTTAGCCCCTTCTTATTGGAAAAGTTTATGAAAAAGTTGTTGTCTTCCCAAAATTAAAACTTTCTGGTGGCGTACTCTAGTTAATGCTTTGCCTGTCTACAAAAATCTTTGGAGGAATAATTTAAGTCAATCTAATGTTTGTATTATTTGCAACTCAGAAACATAGACAGTTTTCCATGCAATTTTTCAATGCCCACATGCAAAAGCTACATGGTTTGCATCAAATTTTTCTTATATTCCTAATTTTCGAACTGACTTTGTGGTGGAATGGTGGGAAGGTGTTTTGGATTTTCTGAGATTATCAAATGAAGAAATAGGGTGTCTTTTACATATAGCTTGGGAAATTTGGAAGGCTAGAAATAAGAAAATTTTTGGGAAAATAGATCCAAATCATGTTCATACTTTTACTTTGGCTCAAAATTCCTGAAATAAATTTATGGCAGCTCGGGTGAGTAATGGAGAGTATGGTGGAAATTCAATTTCACATAATGACTGTTGGCTACCTCCTCCTCCTGACTTTATTTTGTTTAATGTGGATGCATCATTTAATTCTACAAGTAAGAAAGCTGGATTGGCAATTATAGGCCGCAATAGTGAGGGTCGAGTTCTTTATAGAGCAACCACTTCAAAGTCTACTGCATCGGCTTTAGTTACAGAGGCGGAGGCTTTTTTTATGGCAGTTTCTTTAGCTCAGGCGAAGGAAGTGGCAAATTGCATCTTTCAAACTAAGGCTCTTTTGATGGCAGTTTCTTTAGCTCAGGCGAAGGAAGTGGCAAATTGCATCTTTCAAACTGACTCCTTAATTTTGTATAACTCTATTATTCGAGCTAATGATGTTAATTGGGAGATTGATACTCTTGTATCTAGTATCCGATCTCGAACAAATCAGTTGTTATTTGTTAAATTTTCTATAATTAGGAGGAAATGGAATAAAGCTGCTGATTGGGTTGCCAAGGCAACTCTATCTTCTTCTCTTCCTTGTGACTGGCTGTCAAATTTTCCTTCTCAGTTTTATGACTTGTTATATATTTAATATATATTCTACTTTAGTAAAAAAAAAAAATTAATATCTCAAATTTGAGTTAAATTTTTTAAAAAATATATTAAATTTGAATTGTGGTATATAAAAGATTATAAAAAAAATAAAAACAAAATATAATTCAAGCAACAAAAAGATGCAAGTTGAATTGAACTTATTTTGCGTATTGGGTTTTTCAATGTGGGTCGGAAGCAAAAGTTGGAGAGAAAATGAAATGAATATATTCTATTGAGCCCATTGGTATAAAAAGGGGATTTTTTCATAAATAATTCAAAAATATTGTTGATTTTTTCCTTTAAAAAATACGGTATTACTCTCTCAAGTATAAATAATCTTGAAGTAACTCTACAATAATCACCAACAACAACTATAAACTACACATCAACAACCTCATAAAAATCAGAAAATAACCATAAAACAGTAACAACCAAACAAAGACATGAGAACGACCCTTTAATAATTAACAAAACAACAAACAATCTCATAACAACCCTTCAACAATCAAAAAAAATCTTAAAAAAAAAAAAAGAAAAACCTCACAAAAATTAGAAAGTAATCATAAAACTGCAACAACAACCTTTTAGCAACAAAAAAAAAAAAAAAACAATAAATAATCACAAAATAACCCTTAAACAATCACAAAATAACCAAAAAACAACAATAACCAAACAACAACCTCACAACAACCAAATATAAAATTATTATTAATATTTAATAATTTAATGAATAACAACAACAACAAGACTTTGGATTTCTTTCAATTCAACCAAATGAAAATAGAAACAACAAATAAAACAAAATAAAAAAGAATAAGAGGAAAAAGAAAACTCAATAATCACTCAATTATTATTATTTTTTTATGGGGAAAGGGGAGGGACCGGGACTCAAACTTGAGACCCTTTACTGTAAGTACTAGGGGTGAGCACGGTCTGGGTAAATCCGAGGAAAAAAAATTCTCCAGTACCGTACCATATTTCGGGGATTTAAAAATAAAATCTTCAGTACCAGTACCAGTTTTCGGTACGGGAATACAATGCTGTACCAGTTTTTCGGTACGGTTCGGTACAAAGATTCGGTTCTTTCAGAACGGATCGATATGGAACGGTACGGTTCGAGAATTTATATTATTAATTAAATATATATTTATTATCAACAAATAAAATAATAAAAAAATTATTTTATAACCTATTTAAAAATAATAATAAATAATGCTAACTAATAGATAAATTAATAAATTTAAACTAAGATGTTATATAAATATTTTATTTTGGTTAAATAACCACAAATTTTATTCTTAATAGATATATGATAATATATATATATATATATATGTTATGAAGAGAAGATGAATATTGTATATTGTACAGACCTCCTGCTGCAGGTTGAGAGTGTGGATATTGTATATATAATATGAAGAGAAGATGAATATTGTATATTGTACAGACCTCCTGCAGCGGGTTGAGAGTGTGGATATTGTGTGTATATATATATATAATTATTTACTGCTTTAATATAGTTATTTGTAAGCCAAAACAAAATAAAAAAAATGGAACTAAAATTGTCACAACAGCGGCTTTAATAGTTAACTAAGCCATTGAAGTGGCTCAAGACTAGCCAATTTTGGCACATGACCATTGTTATATAGTTGTATCTAAATATTCTGTTACTGTATGGTGCACTTAATGGCGTTTATTAACATAGGATTGTATGTGCAATATGCATAGCTTGTATCATAACTTTAAAGTATTGGGAAGTGGGAAATATCATGGGACCTGTAGGAATTTTGTGTAAGCAATTTAAGATTAAGCAAAATGCATAATAAGATCCTGCAAATAATTTCACCACATATATGGGTAATTGAGAACCAAAAAAAAAAAAGAGAAATTAAGATACTTTAGTCTTTGGTACAGAGGAAAAAAGGAAAGCAATTAGGGTTTGTTCTGTTAAAGTAATTTTTGTTAGGTTTAGGTAGGTTCAAAAGTTTTGATCAAAACTACGTAGTTTTGTTAAGTTAAAATTTAAATTATTTTTAGATTAATAAAGTTAATTAGGCTATAAATTATAATTATTAATCATTTAAAAATAATTATTGTTGATTTATATAATTTCTTGTTGATATATAATTTTTAT